>JAPYYZ010001982.1:0-13975 GCA_030522705.1 Eretmocerus eremicus | reverse complement strand
TACCGGGGTTGCTATTGTTGCGAAAGATTACAGGCAGTATTTGCAAAAAATATCTACAGATGAAGGACAAATAAAAGACCAATTAGAGGGAACTATTTACAACAATTGACAAGTTTGGTTATGAAGCGCGTATGAGGTGAAACGAGCAGTCTCCCCTGCTGGAATTGCGATATTGTTGCCCGAGACGGACGCGCACTAAATATTGTGAGCACTCTTCAATGAGAGCCAGAGAATTGGGAAAGCACAAGTTTTGGGCGTAACTCGGGAACTGAGCCGTGGGGACAAAGAATGCGAGCGCTTGGATTGCCTGATATGAAGCAGCAAATTCGCTTGCGCAACAATGCGGTCACAGGCTGTGAGGTGAGCCGCGCGGAAAGGCGAGCGGGGGGGGGGCGAAAGTTTGCAAACAAAGCGGAAAGAAGGAGCAGGCTTTTCCTCCTCCGATGCTCTGCTGCAATGATCTTGATGAAGTGTCGACGCCTTCCTCGGGTGTTGCGCAGCGGCGATGCAGCCTGGTGCACTTCGCCAGCGTATTGAACCCGGGGTGGATTGCTCGGTCCAGCTCCATCGACCGCCGAGCTGCCACTTTTCTGCTATCTGCCGACTCGCCTCCTGGCGAGCCTCACGTTGCTGCTGATCTTCGGTGCCGGGGAAGTCGTTTGGCTCCGGTACTGATGCCAGCGATGCCGACAAATCCGATAGACAGGCAAATACCTGCCGGGCTCAGCCATCCACAAAGTCACCCGCGGCTCTCTTTCCCCGCACACGCCCTATTACTCGCGATCGACTCAGAAACGATACTCTGATGCCAATGTTTGGAAACGAGGTGTTCTTAGGGAACTTGGAGCTTCAAGATATCTCTTTGAGTCGAATAACTATAGAGTGGAAGCGTGAAAATGATAAGGTACTAGATTATAGGGATAAACTGTGCAGTTTAATTTCTAACTGGATGCCTACAATGTGGAGCTGAAAGTGATTGTCGCGGAACGAGGTGCGAGAGAATAATATTGAAGGAATAGCACTCAGGTTGCGGGCGCGTGAGCAATTTGGATTAGCAACGCGTGAGAGCGAGCCTATGCACTCGCTCGTGGACTGCAGATCACTGGAGTGCGAGCCGCGAGAGCCGTTACTCGTCCGGGGCAAAGTCAACGAATTCTGAACAGTTTGATTTGAACTGGCCAATGGAGACTTTTTAAACAGATCATACGATATCGCAAAGTGAACATCGGTTCCTCTGCTCTGGACGACGAAAGTCCCAAACGTTCGCACTCGGGCTCGCGCTCACGTCCGAAGACATTTGGAGGCCTACAATCCTCAACAAATTGACACCTCGGGTTCCTTTGTGAATCTGACTTTTTCTTACCCAGCCATTGGATCCCTGAAGCTAGCCCACGTGAGTCTGCCCAGACATGAAGTAACAATTGGAACAATCGATACTCTTTTGATGCCATTCTACATACGGAGTCCGGATTCCATTACTCTTTGCCTGTACGAGATTTGCAGGCTCGGGCTGGCTGGATATGAAGCTAGCCCAGACAGCGACTCTAAACAGACATGGGATAACGAGTAATATTTCATTCTTTATTTCTTTTTCATTGCTCTCAGAATTACCAAGCCAAATAGTCGCAGACTGAGAATTTCCTGAGTTATAGTATATTGGTCTCACGTGATATGGAGCTAGCTCAGACACACCAGAGGGGATGATTGCATCCTGACCGAACAAGGCTCACATTTTATTACGTCTTCATTGCTCTGAGCAGAACAGTCGTAGGACTGAAATTCCGGTCATTCTGATGGTTCGCTAGAATGAATCAGCTCAATGACTCAGTAGGAATATCCCCCAAGAGTTGGGCTCCTGGATCACATCTTTGAGGAGCTGGGAATTCATTGCTCTTGATCCAAGGGGGGAACATGGCCGGGGAGCACCCTGGATCACCGGTCTTCCCATTCTAATGCTTTCAGACGGGACTTCTGCTCAACTGAGCCAGCCCGATACTCGAAAAGAATTTTTCCAGCAAGATGAGATATCCAATGACCTTCCCGAGCAGCAGAGGATTTATTGCTCTCTAGAAAAGCTCTGATCACAGATATTTCCCAATCTGACGCTGTCAGACGGGGTTTCCACCCAACTGAATCAGACCAATGACCCAATAAGGAATTCCTTGAAGAGACGAAGTCCCGAGTAACATCTTGAAATAGCAGGGGATTCATTGCATATGATTCAACGGAGATACATAACCTAGGGGTGCTCTGATCACGGAACCTTCCCGATTCTGACGCCTTCGGACGGAGTTCCTGCTTAACTGAGCCGAACAATTACTTGATAGGTACCTCTCAAGCAGAAAGAGCCATTGGATAACTTCCCCAAGCAGCAGGAAATTTATTGTTCTTGGTCAGAGGGAGACATTATAATCTAGAAGCGCTCTGATCACAGAATTTCCCTCGTTCTGACGCCTTCAGACGGGATTTCTGCTTAACTGAGCCAGCCCAATCTTTCGATAAGTGATCTGTTCAGAGAAAAGGGGTCCTGGATAACATCGAGGGATAGCGGGAAAATTATTACTCTTGATCAGAGAGAGATACATAGCCTAGTCACGCTCTGATCACAGAATTCCACCACTCTGACACCTTCAAACGGGTTTCTTGCTCAACTATACCAGACAAACCTTCTCGGTTACTTATCTCCTTTGGATCGAGAGCGATGAATTCTCTGCTTTCTGAAGATATTATCAGGACCCCATCTCGAAAAAAATCCCTATCGAGGGACTGGGCTGACTCAGCTTAGCAGGAACCCCGTCTCAAAGTGTTAGGAGGGAATGAGTCTGTGATCGGGGCGCTCCTACGTTATGTATCACTCTCGGATCGAGAGCAAAAGATTTCCTGCTGTTTGGAGATGTTATTCAAGATTTCATCTCACGAAAAAGAGTCCTATCAAGTGATTGGGATGGATCAGATGAGCAGAAATCTCGTCTGAAGGCGTCAGAATGAGGAAATCCTTTGATCAGAGCACTTCTAGGTTGTGTATCTCCATCGGATCAAGAGTGATCAATTTACTGCTATTCAAGAGAGTTATTCAGGACTCTGTCTTCTCGGAAAAATTTCTATCGATTGATTGGGCTGACTCAGTCAAGCAGAAACCCCGATGGATGACGTCAGAATGAGTAAATTCCATGATCAGAGCGCTTCTAGATCATTTCTCCCGCAGATAAAGAGCGATTAGTTCCCCGCTGACCTGAGTAGCTATTCAGGGCCTGTTCCCTTAAGAAAGTTCCTGACAAGTGATTAAGCTGGCTCAGTTGAGCAGGGACCCCGTTTGATGGCGTCAGAACGAAGAGATTCTGTCATGCAAGCGCTCTTAGGTAATGTGTTTTGCTCGGATCAAGAGCAATGAATTATCTCCTTGTTGAAGAAGTTACTGATGTCACGTGGGAGGCACGCGCTTCCGCGAGCACCTCCCCCTTGCCATGACGATGCGGGTGCACCGTCAGCGTTTTGCCCGCGTCGCGAGGCTAGGTCGTCGACGTCGCCTCGCGCCTCGAGCAGACCGCTCGAACCACCCAGTAGAGTTACACACTCGACTCACTCTCACATTCATCTCTCTTAATATATCATCATGCCCCGTACTCGTGTTCTCTTTGGAGGTATCTTATCCGCGTAACAGCTCTCTTTTGGTGCTGGGTGGGGTTACTTCCCGCGAGTATTTTGAAAAATCAGAATAAAATGACTCAATCGCAGGAAATTCTATAGGAATGCTAAATAAAACTCTATCGGTTTTTCCTGCCAACTCATTGCACCTTAGGGTGCGACGTTTCGACTGCTTTTCATGCTGCCTTCTTCAAGCACAAAATTTTTGGGTTCACATGATTACGGGTTCACAAGAATCGATTTTGAAGGGTATTCTCCTAGTCCAAATCATTATTATAAATATCTGAGTGCAGATATTAGTCTCTATAGCTATCGACGAGTGCATTTCAATGTTACAACGTCGTTGAACCCTCAGTTCCCAGGTAAAAAGATGAGTGGATTTTAACTCCATCATCCAGCATGATGTTTTGATATCGAGTATGCCGGGGGTATCAGTTCTGGGGCTGACTCAGTTGAGCGAAAACCCCGTTTGAACGCATCAGATTGGTGGAGTTCTGTGATCAAAATGCTTCTAGGTTATGCATCTCCTTCGGATCAAGTTATTCGATACCTCATCTCCTCGATGGAACCATTATTGAGTGATTGGGTTGGGTTAGTTAAGCGGGAACCTCGTCCGAAGATGTCTGAATGGGGGGCTTCTGTGATCACAGCGCTTCTAGGTTATGTATCTTCCTCGAATTAAGAGCAATGGATTCTCCTCTGTTTGGAGAACTTATTCGATGCCTTATCTTGCTGGAAAAATTCTTTTTGAAAAAAAGGCTGGCTCAGGCGAGCAAAAAGCCCGTCTGAAGGCGTCAGAATGGGGAACCGGTGATTCCACCTCATGATCCCCTAAATTTCCATCCTAGGATTTTTCTGCTCAGTTATCTTCAGAGCAGTGAAAGAGTTATAAGATATGAGTTATGTCTGGTTGAGATGCGATCATCTTTTCTGGTGTGTTTGGGCTAGCTTCATATTACGTGAGCTCAATATGCTATAACCCCCTAAATTCTCAATCTGCGACTATTTGGCTTGGTTATTCCTCCAGCAGAAAAAAAGTAATGAACAATGAACGATCAATCGTTATCCCATCAAACCCCGAGTCGCTGTCTGGGCTATCTCCACATCCAACCAGGCCAGACCTGAATATCTCGGACAGGTGAACAGCAGTACTATCCGGACTTCGGTAGTAGAATACCAATTAAGGAGTCACAATTGTCCAAATTGTTAGTCTGTGTCTGAGCAGAATCGCATGGGATAGCTTACGGGTCTCCTAAAAGGTGGCCTTGCATCAAAACAGAATCAAAATTTTGAGATACTCAATCAACAAAGAACTACAAGTTAGTCGATGTCTGATTTCCTATGATACTTTCGAGAAAAGAGCCAGGAGCGCGAAGAGGAGCCTTGCATTGGACAAAATAAGAATTTAAAGATATCCAATCGACAGAGAGTTAGAAAATAGTCAAGAAATAGTTTTCAAAGGAATCTAGAGTAGTTGATTCGAGAAAGAGGGCAAAAAGGGGCCTCGGATCAGGCAGAATCGAAATTCTGGGATATCCAATCAACAGCGAGGTATGAAGTAGTCCAGGAATAATTTTCGCAGAATTTTTGAATAGGATATTCGAAAATTAGGGCGCGAAGGGCAAGAAGGGGCCTTGTACTGGGTAAGATCGGAGTACAGGGATATCCAATCGACAGAGAGTTATGAAGTTGTCCGGAAATGATTTACGTGAGATTTTATAATAGTTGTTCCGAGGGAAGGGCATGAAGGGCAAAAAGTGCAAAAGGGGGCCTTGCATTGGGCATAATCTAAATTTAAAGATATCCAATCGACAGAAAAGAACCGAATAGTCCAATGATGATTTTTGCAAAATTTAAGGAGGATAGATTCGGGAAAACAGCGAAACAGGGCGAAAAAAGCAAGAAGGGGCCTTGCATTGAGCAAAATCGAGATTTCGGGATATCCAATCGACACAGGTCGTGAATAGTCAAGGAGTCATTTTTGTGGGATTGCAGGATGATGGATTCGACGAAACGGCTCAATAAAGCAAGAACGCCAACAAGGGGTTTCCCATCGGTCAGGATCAAAATTCTGGAGTATTTAATTGACAGAGAGTGATGGACTGGTCCAGAGATGATTTTTGGGGAATTTTTGAGTGATAGTTTTGAAAAAGGGCGAAAAATGGGGGAGTTTGGCCTTGCATCAGAAAGAATCGAATATCTGGGTTATCCAATTGACAGAATGTTGAAAAGTAGTCAAGAAATATCTGTCGCAGGGATTCAGAATAGTAGATTCGAGAGAGAGGGCAGAAGGGGAGGGGAGAAAAAGGGGCCTCGTATCAAGCAGGATCGCAAGTTTGGGATTTTCAATCGATAGAGATTGAGATGATTGTTGCAAAATTTCAGAATAGTAGACTGGAGGGGAGGGTCAAAAGGGCAAGGAGGAGCCTTGCATTGGGCAAAATCGAAAGTCTGAGATATTCGATCGACAGAGAGTTACAAAGTTGTCCAGCAGTAATGGCCGCAAAATTTGAGAATGGTTGATGGGGGGAGAGAGTTAGGAGAGCGAAAGGGGTCCAGAATCGGGTTGATTAGGGATTTTGGGATATTCAATCGACGCTGAGTAACAAACTAGTCCGGAAATAATTTTCGCAAAATTTTAGAATAATATCCTCAGGAGAATGGTAAAAGAGGGCAAAAAGGGGCAGAATAGAAATTCTGGGACAACCAATCGACAGCGAGTAGAAAAATAGTCCAGAAAGGATTTTCACAAAAATTCAGGATGAGAGATTCGAGAAAAGAGTAAAAAAAGACAAGAACGACTTTGTATCGGGCAGAATCGAGATTTTGAGATATTCAATTGACAGGGAGTGCTAGACTAGCCCACAAATAATTCTCCCAAAAATTCTAGAATGATAAATTCGAGAACAAGGGCCCCCAGAGCAAAAAGGAGCCTTGCATTGAGCGAAATCAAAATGCTGGTCCATTCGATCGACAGAGGACAATGAGACAGTCGGTGAGTAACTTTTGCAAAATTTTGGATTGGTCGATTAGAGAAACGGGCCAAAAAGTGAAAAAGGTCAAATTGAATCAATAGAACAAAAAGGGCCAACAGAGGCTGCGCATCAGGCAGGATCGAAATACTGAGATATCCAATCGACAAAGAGTTATAAAGTTGTCCAAGAATGATTCTCGTACAACTTGAGAATAATAGATCTGGGATAAGACAGAAGAGCCCAAAAATGGGCTTTCCTAACGTGAGGTTATCGAAGCGAGAGGATAGGCGAAGGAAGAAATCACTAGTCTTCGATGTAAAAGGAGACTATCATGTATATTGTGCCAAAAGAAGACGTGAAATGAGACGTGTAAGTGTCAACGTGAGTACTTTAGGTTTGTCGAATGGTCTTTTGTGGCATGAGCGAGTCGCGGTTTATATATCTTGAGTGCAATAGCAATGACTTGCCGAAAATACCGTGTTTGGCTGAATGTAATCGCGGGATGCGCTCCCTCGTGCCGGGCCTCGCGCCGTTGCTAGCCGGACGAACGGCGATGCAGGTTCAATGACATCAACATTACACCTTGCATTGGGCAGGATCAAAATCCTGGGATTCCAATCCACAGAGAGTCATAAAGTAGTCCAGAAATGATTGTCGTGAAACTCCAAAATAGGAGATTCGAGGAATCGACAGGGAGTGAAATGTGGTCGAGAAACATCTTTCGCAGGAACTTAGAATGGTAGAGTCGAGGAAAAGGGCCACCAGTAGGAAATAGGGAAGAGGGGCCTCGCATCGGCCAGAATCGCGATTCTGGGATTCCCAATCGACAGAGAGCTACAAAGTAGTACAGAAATAATTGTCGCAGAATTTCAGAATAGTAGATTTGAGGAAAAGGCAAAAGGGCAAGAGAAGGCCTTGCATTGAGCAAAATTGGGATTCTGGGATATCCGATCAACAGGGAGTAACAACCTAGTCCAAAAAACGGGCGAAAAGAGATCTGGCCTTGGGTAGGTTTGGGATGCTTGCATATCCAATTTACGGGGGGTAACAACCTAGTCCGACAATGATATTCGCAGAATCGTAGAATGATAGTTCCGAGAAAAGGGCGAGGAGAGCAGAGAGGGGCCTTGCATTGGGCAAATTCAAAATACTGGTATGATCCACCGAAAGAGAATGATGAAATAGTCGACAAGTAATTTTCGCGAGATTCTAGAATGATAGATTCAAGGAAAGAGCCAGAACGGCAAGAAAGAGCCTTGCCTTGGGTGAAATAAGAATCCAGGTACATTCAATCGACAGAGAGTTGAAGAGTAGTGATGATATGGTTCTCGCAAGAATTTAGAATAGTAGATTCGGAAAAGAGGGCAACAAGGAGTAAAGCGGAGGAAGTTGCCTCGAATTAGGCAGAATCGAAATACTGGGATTCTCAATCGACGGAGAGTTATGAAGTAGTCCAAAAATAATTATCGCAAAATTTCACAATTGTGGATTTGGGGAAAGGGACTAAAGGGTAATTGGGAGCTTGGCATTCGGAAGATTCGGAACTGTGAGATATCCAATAGAGAGAGACAGTATCAAGCTAGTCCAGCAATAACATTCGAAAAATTGAAGAATGATAGCTTCGAGAAAATGGCAACGAAGGAGAAAAAGGGGCCTTGCATTGGGCGAAATCTAGATTCTGGGATAACCAATCGACACCCAGTAAGAAAATAGTCCAGGAATAATTTTCGCAAGAGTTTAGAATAATAGACCCGGAAAGAGGGTGAAAGAGGGCAGAAAAGGCCTTGCATCAACAAAAATCCAGGTTTTGGGATATCCAATCGGCAGAGAGTGATAAAATGGTCCACTAATAATATTCTGGGGAATTTTAGGATGATAGATGGGAGAACAAGGGCCAAAAAAGCGAAAAGGGACTTTGCATTGAACGAAATCGGAATTCTGGTAAATCCAATCGACAGAGGGTGATAAACTAGTTCAGAGATAATTTACGCAAAACTCTAGGATGATAGATAAGAGATAAGGGCTAAAAAGACCAATGAGGCCTCGCATTAAACAGAATCAAAATTCTGGGATTCCCAGTCGACAGAGAGTTATAGAATAGCTCAGGAATAGTTTTCGCAGTATTTCAGAATGGTAGATTCGAGAAGAAGGGAGAAAGAAGGAAAAGGCCGAAAAGAGGCCTCGCATTAGGCAGAACCGAAATTTTGGGATAACCAATTGGCAGATAACGACAGGATAGTCGAGGAGTGATTTTCGCGAAATTTAAGGATGATAGATGCGAGAAAAGGGCACAAAAGGCAGAAAGGCGCCTTGCATTGGGCGAAATCTAAATTCAGGAATATTTGATCGTTAGAGAGTTACAAAGTAGTCCAGCAATAATGTCCAGGAAATCTCTGAATGGTAGATTCGGGAGAAGGGCAGGGAGAGCAAAGAAGGGCCTGGCGTTGGGCGAAATCGAAATTCTGGGATAACCGATCGAAAGAGAGTTAAAAAGTAGTACACTTGGCGTCAACGAATTCTTTCCGAACGCGAGTGAAGAACTTGCCTCATTATGACGTCACTTCCGACAACGCAAAGAAGGTTAGATTTGCAGGGGGATTTTTCTAACGGATGAGTTTGACTCATGGATTAATACTTTTGGAATCCGACGGAGAATTTCTATTTGCGACGAGTTTCCTTGCTGTTGCCGGCTTAGATGAATCAAATTACGGATAGTGATACGATTTACATCAAAAATCTGGACACTGATTCTATATCTGAATCGCGTCTGAGCGAAAATGAGGATGATTCTGAGCGATGGATCTAATATTTGGACATGTTGGAGACTATAAAGAACAGTTCCGATAATTAATTCCAACCATTCACAATGGCATGCAAATTAAACTGCCAAATTCCAAGATTTGATGAAAGGGGATGAATTTGGCAAGTTTTGGAGCTCAAACGTTTCTACATGAAAGAGTGATAATTCTAAGAACTACAATAAAAAAAATGTGAAGATTTTTTGTCCTTCCTTCGTCTTGAATGATTATGATGCAGAAATGGCCAAAAAATTATTGGCTGCATCTGCTTGAGGTCAAAGTGCACAATGGAGGACGGGGAAAATTTCGATATGGGCACCTTTGGACAAGCGTAATATATTCCCTGGAGACGAATTTCGTTATTTATCACAGATTATATCTTCACCGCTATCTCGAATACGACTTTTTATGGCGGTTGGACTATCTGGCATAACATTCAGAGCTTGCCTGGGCGTGAAGTGCATTATTAGAGTTCAACACTATCTATATTTCGCAGATGCAAACATTTACGTAGGCCTCGCAGGAGTGCTCAGAATCATCCTCATTTTTGCTCAGACGAGAGACTCTGTTTTCAATTATAGGTTCAGTATCCAGATTTTTTATGTAAATCGCATCACTATCCGTAATTTAATTTATTCGAGCCGGCAACAACGAGGAAACTCGTCGGAAATGGAAATTATCCGTCGAATTCCTTCACGAAAACAAACAAACCCCGTTGGCGAGTCAAAAATATTGATCCATGAGTCAAACTCATCCGTTAGAAAAATCCTAAATTATTAGCCGGTGTTGTCGCCAGTAACTCCTCCCCGCCCCCCGTCTTGCAAATCTAACCTTTTTCGCGCTGTCGGAAGTGACGTCATAATGAGGCGAGCTCTTCACTCGCGTTCGGAAAGAATTCGTTGACTCCAAGTGTACACTAATGATCTTCGTAAGATTCCAGAATTACAGCTCCAGGAAAGTGGCGAAACGGGCAAAAGGGGCCTTGCATTGGGCAGAATGAAAATTCCGGGATATCCAATCGAGAGATAGTTGGAAATTAGTCCAAAATAGTTCTTACGAAAATATACTATAGTAGATCCAAGAGGGAGTTCAGAAAGGGGAATAGGGGGAAAAGGAGCCTCGCATCAGGCAGAATCAAAATTCTGGGATATTCAATCGACAGAGAGTTATGAAGTAGTCCAGAAACAATTTCAGCGAAATTTTAGTTCAATAGATCCGAGAGAAGAGCAAAAAGGTCAATGAGTAATCGTACATTGGACAGAATTGGAATCCTGGGATATCCAATCTACAGAGAGTAATGAACTAGTCCATAGATCATTTCCGCGAATATTTAGGATGAGACGTTAAACGAGATAGCATGCGCTCGGACTTCTGAATTAGCTAATAACTCAATCATCCTAAGATCAATCAATGAATCACCATACCTTGGTCCCATTATAGCTGTGAGAGTGCCTGATTTTACCACTCCGTAGACTGGAAGGAGAATGAGATATGATTGGTGAAATACTTTTGATGAGTATATTCATTAGGATTATCCAAATTTACCTTCATGAAGTAGTTGAACATCTTGAACTTGTCTTCCTCTCAGAAAATCTCGGAGGTAACTTCCATTCTTCCTCTTCTCAACGGTGAATGAGATATTTCTCCAAGATAAACTAAGTTCTCGAGAGGAATAACACTTCGGGGGCATGATGTTAGAAGCACCGTCTCTCAACTAAAGGGAAAGATTCTACGTTAATATCGCATACATGCCATTTATTGAAAATAGATCTCTCGGGTATGAATAACTCTTGCCTTGAGCCTGGGATACAATTATTGATTAATGGAATGAGGAAGCAAGCGGAACCATGAGGCAGTGGCTTATCGTCAAAAGTTATGAATCTACCACCTGAAGGATTCCACGCCAAATTTGGGGTCGTACCCGCAACTATTTTTTGAAAATTTCCGGAGCACCCTTCTTTGATCGAATGTACTAGGAGGAGATACTCTTCATAGTTTTTGTCCCCAGAAAAATCCTTTCGCTCCTGGTAAGCGCATGATGGTGAATTAGGCTCAAGATTGGGAAACGCAACATTGAACGCGTATTTTGATCATAACTCCAAAATGGTCAGGCCAATCTCAGTTCTGAAATGAACATTTGGAAGGTGACTCAAAAACCTACCAATCGACCAGTCCTGCAATATTTCTTGAGCTTCTCTTCTCCAAAGACGAACTACACTCCTAAACGTGATTCATAGCAGAATGCTCTCTTGAAGCGACATCATCATTATGGTTAGCTCTGTATGGATATTAATATACAAATCAACTACCCACAAAATTGATCATATTTCCCATGAATTTCCATGATATCAAACGAATTCATCCTGCTAGTTCTATCCTCTCTTTTTATCTTGTTGTGACGTCGAGCAGTCCGGACATCTTTGCAGAAATCACGCAGAATTCTCGTCGTAAGTCATGGACGAGAACCCAAATTGCGCGGTCCCGTCACTCTCATCGAGCAGCGCAGAAGAGGGCTCTCCACAGCCACCTAAACTAGGGTCACTAGAATTGGGTACAGACACCCAGCTCGGGGCCACCATATTCAGTGCAGGACACACACGGGCTTAAGGGTGTGTGAGTCTCCCTGACTCTCCCCACCATGGTCCCTCCAATGTATTCCTTATGAGTTGCACTGAATAAGGCGAAACCAATCAGTAAAATTCATACCCTTGTCGAGACCTATTATTCTAGTGACCTCAACCTAAACTGCCTGAACTCTCGCCCGCAAAAAGCGCGCTAAGGTGGAATCCTCCTCAGCTTCTCAACTACAGCAGTCTCGGACAAGGTGGCGAGTCAAAGTCGTGTTCGCTTATGTGTGTCCGCACACGCCAGACCAGACCGCGGTTGCCGCCATCAGTGAGACTTTCTCTCGCCACTCGAGAGTCTTTCCGAACCATACCGCGGCACAGAGAGCGAGAGAGAGGGAGAGAGATTGAATAGATGATAACGAATTTATTATGCCTCATCCTTGGTAGACCGTATGGCAATAGACGAATCATACAGATTTACTTACATATAATATTCATCGAACAAGGCGCTTAACAACTTGAGAATAACGTAAATTCAGAATTTCAAAACAGGTGACAATGTGGAACAACGATAGAATTTCATATAACATAGTAGCATAAAATGTGCAACGTTATGTCCAAATTTGTGATAGGAACGCAATCAAATCACATGCTGCTAAAGCCTCCATTGTACCTAACTTAGGAAGTCTTGTTTTTCACAGTAGTGATTATACAACGCTGATTTAAATACTTCAAGTGGCTTTATTAAGCGAATGCTATTGGGAATGTTCTCCCACTCTTTCATTGCTTGTACAGAGAATGCTCCATCATACGCAGTAGTACGTGTCACGGGGAGAAACACTCGCCACGGATTTGCTCTCCCGGAACGTTGGACTCCTCCATCTAATAATCTAATGAGATCTCTGAGAGTTTCCGGCTTTGATGTGGTAGGAACTTTCTACAATTTGTTACGGGGTTCCGCCGAGGCGAGAAGGGCTCGAGGGTGGAATGACGGGTCCGAGATGTAAAGAACTCGAGAGTATATTGAGTGAACGTGTATAAGTGTGGATGAGGCGTGACGTGTGACGAGTGAGTGCTTAGATTGTCGAGCGGTCGTCCCGAGCCACGCGCGCGTCGAGATTTATATATCCTCGACGCCTCGCGCCTGGAGGTCAAATAGTGCGAAGGTCGGTACAACGTGACCGCGCGATGCGCGCCTTTTGAAGCTGCATCACGTGGACTGTTCCCGACCGGGCCGACGAGAATGCGATTGCACAAGAGTGCAATGGCATTGCCCGTCACACGTGTGAGGTGCGGGACATCGTTCTCTCTATCGATCTCCTGCCGTAGTTATTGTAAATGTTTCTTATGCGTGTTTGTTTACATGGTGCGTCATCTCATTACATATAGTCGATTTTTCTTCTACAAAACTTTGTTGATACATAAAGGTCTCAATTATTACGAAGATCATAATATTCCATTAAATCATAATCCTCATAGTAATCATATTATTTCCTATAATCATAATAGTCATAATAGCTACGATAATCCACATCATAACATCTATCCATCCAATTATAATGAAATTTCATATGCGCCTTCTATGGGTCTTATACTAGGTGACCTACTTGTTCGAATAATTACAATTTCCTGTGGGAGTCGGCTCTGGCGCTTTTCCGGATGCTCACCATAGTTTTTACACATAAAATTCTTCACACTAAGCTGTGAGATATTCTTGCCTACAGCTCTGTGGACGATTGAGGCTCACATATTTTAATCATTTACCTCTTTTCAAATCCATTGTGCGAGGGACACCGCACTTATAACTATATATATGGGGCATCCTCAATAAGAGTGTACCACCCCCTCTGTCCAAAATTTGAGAGCACTTCCAGATGCGTACTTGGGCTCTAATTGAAGCTTGGTTCATCCCCTTTCAGAAAAAGTTGGGCCTTTTGGTCGACCCAACCTCAAATTTTCAATAGGGTGCGTAAGAGACAGTAAAATGCGG
>JAPYYZ010001981.1:0-14671 GCA_030522705.1 Eretmocerus eremicus | reverse complement strand
TGTTCGGTTTTCCATTAATAATCATCGGGGCGAAGCTGTAAATTGAGTAACGCGAAGATTTCTACTTTCTTTGAGTGATATCACGTTAGAAAAAATTTTGATACAGAGTGTGCCATCAATTTGAAAAAAAAAATTTTTTTCGCGGAAATCGCCCAAATTGTGAGATTTGCCCATATGTCAGTCTATCTTCCCCTACTCTAGATCATAGCAAGTTTATTCAGAGAAAATAGTGTGGCCCGAAACTTTTGCACGCAACTGTATAAACTCTAAATCATTCATAATAGTGACCAAAAATACGTGAAAAAGCTTTTCAATCATACGACGAAGGGGATCTTGGGCGGGATCCTATTTCAACTCTGAATGCGAGAAAAATTATTACAGCTGATCAAACCAAAATCAACAAGGAAGAGCTCGATCTAGTCAGAAGTCACAGACACACATACACACCCAACACACAACAATCATCTCACTTCAAATCGGAGACACTTGAAATGGAATCTGAAAATTTTTCCTGCATGCCAGTATGATCTTGTGTATCGGACACCTCATTTTTTCTGGACAAGAGCAGTCAAAAGTCTCACAATTGCTAACGCCATCGCACAAATGCAATTCTGCTCAACATCGAATGGCTTACTCGAGCCTGTACAATATAGCCGCAATACGAGGTAGGCCAACCATTGTTCGCGCGAGAGGATAAATACTCAACTTGACGAGTAAATTGACCCAGGATTAGGCAAACGTGAGATCGGTCATAGTCCAACATTCTGAAAATCATAAATTCACAAAGTAGCGGAGGAAGGAGCGCGCGAATGATATCACGCCCTATCACATACCTCATCTAATTGTCAAACAGATTGCCTCGCTGGAAGTTTTTCAGCTCGCGTGAGCCGTTTTGTTCTATGTCATGGAAGAAAAACAAAAATCGAGCGTGAGAGGGCCATTTTGAATGGCCTCCGCCTAGTGCGAAGATATCTTTCGATATAAGAGTAGTCTCCGCCACGGTGACGACGGGGGCGAGCCCTTTGAAAGAGGGTCGACCCTAGTTCACTTACAAGGGGGTACCACACCCCCAGGGTCACCAAATCTGACCAAAATTTTTCTACAGTCTTGTACTACCTAGAATATGAAGAATCCCAAGTATTACTGACAAATGCGCACTCTGGACAGAGTTGAAAAATAATCAGGTATCCCATTTTTCATGAGTTTTGGCTATTTCCACCCATAATAGGCTTCTATTGTATCATCAGTTAATCCCGCTCGACCTAACTACCTATAGGTGCTGCTAACCTCTCTTCACATTTGGAGTACATGAAATCTGAACAATCCAGAGCTAGAGGCAGCAAGCGCTCCTCTGCTCGCAATTTGTGTTGAAATCGTGCTCTCTCACCGTTTCTCATATTAGAATGAATATCTAGACTTGAATAATATATATATAAGATGCCAGTTTGCTATACATTCCTCCATACTCAAAGTGTTCGGGATTAGTTTTTCTTTCAGTTCGCGATATTTGACTTATCAATTGTGAGGATAATAGTAGAAAGTTACGAGATCCATGCCGGAGGTATTCGTCGCTGTATTGTCATCAACAAATCAGGAAGAGCACTATTCTTGGTGTGTTTGTCAAAGAATACGACGGAAAGCCCTTTGACGAGAGCCGGGACGAGTCTTTCTACGATATTTTTGAGCAAGCGGAGCCCATCCAAATCCACGGCATCCGCGATCAGTTCGAGTTTGCGCGCGTCCATGACGAATGTGTGCAGAAGATCGGTTCGCACAAGGTGCACCGTGTCTATCTGATGAACCATGAGCTCGATAACCCTTCCCCATTGAAAATCTTTCCTTACCTGATAAATCCTGCCAATAACAACAAACTGAACCCCGATTCTCGACTAATTGGTATTAATTCTCCTACTCGCTATCTCGGTTCCCATATTCCTACACCCCGTATCAACCTAAAGATGGTGGCTTGGATAGTATGAGCATCGGTAATTGGTCCCTGGAGAAAAATGCCAAGCTATAAGCTTCTGTTTTCAATGAAGACAACCACTTCTCACAACATCGCTACTCGATTTATACCCAAACGATGATCGAGAAAGGAATTTCATCCCCAAAAGAATTTCCACCCGGTTTTCCCTTCCCTGATCATCACAAAACTTTCCTTCGATCTGGCGATTATGTACGTGCGACGGGGGCACGAACCCGATTTGTCGTGCAGCAGAATGGCGATATCATTTATGTGGCCCCCAACGTACTGCATCAAGTAATAAACTTGTGTATCGATGGCGCTGAAGCTGTAAACTTTGGTGGTGCTTGCTGGCTTGCCGGTGATCATTCCTTTGGTACGTTCACAGCCGCGTTGAATTATACCATCTAGAAACATATACCTGCCGACAAGAACATTGTGGCAATGCCTACGCAACTGCTGCTGAATTAGAGTCACATTCACTCCATCATGTTCGTGGGGATCTCTATGTGGCAAGATCTCGATATCCTGATTTCCTCTCTCTTGCTGCTGATCCTATGCCCTCGTTATTTACCCTCAATCCAAAACCTGCCGTCAATAAGAATTCTCCTCCCACTATTCCTGCGATTCCTTGCACTAATTCTGCTCTCCCTTCCGATGATACCACATCTCCTAGCCCAGGTGATTCTCTGATTGTACCTCATGCTAACATCGCTGAGCCGAATACCTCAAATCGGGTCTTATTTTGTTCATCATTAGAGTCTCAAGCTATGACTCCCCTCACAAAAGATCAAACTACATCAACTGACAAAAATCAAAAACGTGTCTGCCCAAATTGTGGCTACACCGGGAGCAAGCTCCGTCGACATGTGCAGCGATGTCCCGATCGAGTCGGTCCGCATTGTGGTACCGCGCAATCTCCTTTTGCATTCACCCGACATGTCAGGGCCTGCGGTAATCACAGTGATATTGACACCCTTGTCGCACGTAACCTTTGAAAGGCTGCTAAATTTGAGCCCGACGTTGCCCACAGTAGCTGCGTGTTTTCTTGTGTTCCAGAATCGATTTGGTCCTTGCTAACTCTGGTATTACTTCCAATGAAAATTCATTCGAAAAACCTCACATGAAACTTGGAGCGGTGGAAATGGAAATCGATACATAAACATCGACTAATGCCGTACAAAATTTGGTTAAAAATTGAATGTTCTATAAGTAGGTTCTATTTGCGCGTCAGGCATGAGCTCAGATGGTCCATGCCCATTTATTAGAAAAAATTTTCTGTGCAAAGTTTTTGCTCTGTATATTTTTATAATTGTCACTACCGAATTAGCGTCCAACGCCTGAACTTAAAATAAATATAGTTGAGGAAATATTCATGATTTGTCTGAGTATATGGTTGAGTTGAGCGAACCATCGTTCTCAGTATCATGAAAAGGATAATCCATAAATCCTAGGAGTGATTTCATCACTAGATGTATTTTGTCATTACTCGCTGGCCAACGAGAAGAATAATAATAATGATAATAATAGTGATAATGGGACGAAGAATGGAGACACGCTCTCTTTAACCTTTGCTACTTCGTCTTTATACAACGTTCTAATAATATTATGTACCTTGTGAGGAAATTTTTTTAAGGCTATTGAGAATGGATGTACGAATTATAGAGTGAATCGACAATGCGCTGTAAATTTTTATATTGACAATCACCATGAACTGTTGATTATATACACGAGACCATATCCGGCTCAGGCGGCTTACTTGAGGCAGTTTTGTACGAAACACATGGGGAAAGACTTGGCGATTCAAAGTTTCTTTGTTTTTCCCTCTTCACTATGTTCTATTGACTAAATCGAGATGTTAATCGAGAAGGGAACCATACTAGCATGTGACTGGTCCTATATAAATTCCGATGTGCTCTATATTCATCTCATTTCCAAATCCTCGTGAAATTTTCGTGCTGTGTTGAAGCCAAGGAGCTCACTCATGTTGTAAGTCTTTTCAGTTGACAAATCAGTCAAGATTCATGTCAAAAGTTAGACCTGAATATGCTCATCCATGAATAGTATTGGGAAGTTTGGTTCAATTTCAAATAAAAATAGAAAAAAAATAACAAACTGCCCTCAGAGTATGATAGAAAGTATAGTTTTAAACATTAAATATGGGCTAAGTAAGTCAAAATTATGGTTTTGAACTACAAAGTGGAGCTGAAAGAGGTTGATTATCCAAAAGCCTCATTTTACGCAGGTTTAAAAATTGACCTGATACGGCAATTTTTCAAGTCTTTTTGAGATAACTCAAAAACTGTGGATCTGAGGGAAATTTCGGAACAGACAAAACTGAAGATCTCCTTAGAATACAACTTTTTGCTCTCTAATCTTTTTCCTGTAAAATCGATAATTTTGAGGTTATGGTCAAATATAAGAATCTCACCCCATTTTTCCGTGGGTTTTTGGGAATAACTTGACAACAACATAAAACACAGAAATTTTACATGGATACTTTTGATAGTGCTCAAAAAGACCTACGAAATGAGCTTTTGAATGCAGTTGTGGGAAGAAAATTGAGAATGTTATGAATTTTTGAAAATTTTTCTTCCCCCGAAAATTTTTGTGCATGGAAGAGAATAAGAAATTGAAATAAACACATTGTTTAATACCATGACGAAAAGAGTGAGGAAATGGACATCCTTCTGGTCTCCTATATTATATAAGGAAAATCTGTCATTTCTGACTTGCAAGTCACAGAATGATTCTGGACCATTTTAAATGACTCGCAACCCCCTGAGGGCCTAACTCCTCATATCTCGAGGAGTATTCACCCAGTCAAAATTTTATGGGAGAGCAAGATTGAAGATTTCAAAGAGAAAAATAACTTTTGATCTCGTGACTCTTCCTTGTAAAGTCAGCCATTTCAAAGTTATAGGCGAAATAAAAATCCAAAATTCCATTTTTATCAGTTTTTTGAGAATAACTCAATGAGAATGCGAGATAAAAAAATTTCACACGGGTACTATTAATAGAGCGTAAAAATCTCTACAAGATGAGCCATTATTCGTTGCTCCAAAAGGAGAATTGGAAGAGAAGTAACTTTTCAAATGTTTCTTTTCTTCTCAAAAAATATTTTCGCAAAAAAATTGATCTTACACTCATCAAGTTATCAAAAATTGCAGACGTAGCCATACTGTTCGCAAGCCCAAAACTCATATATCATATAAAACTCCCACTATTAGATCGCAGTGAATACGACCTCCATAGAGCACTCCCACTGCCAGTCCGACAACCTAATTCATCAATTTCCGCCTACATATGGCCAGATTCCATTCATACGGCAATCAATACAGAACAAGAGTCATACACTCAATTCACTGTGGAGTCATTGAATAAATGTAAACGTTTGAGGAAAGTTTGTATCTGCGAAAATCCGGGACCAGTCCGAACCATAGATAATTTTTCATCGTGCGAAGTCAAACTGGCAGTCGATAGAAGCGTTTCTCTCTCAACCTGTAACCTTAAAGTGGCCGAAGTACAAGAAACCTTCTAGGCGAAATTAGTTAAAGATAATACATGGGTTCTCTCAACAAATCACGCGGAGAGAATCTTCGAAAACTGCAAGACTTTCACAAACAAAAAATCAAAGATAAACGGAATAGGTTTGCTATAATCACCCTCGGGATGCACAGCTCAGACGAAATCTGTAAAATTGATAGCTTGGCGCAGAGCTACAGTTGAATCTGAAATAATCGTGTTTCGCGATACTAATTTAGATCTCTCGCCATTGCTCGTGAGGGAAATGGAACGAAATTCAGGTTATACTACCGCTGGTACAGAAATCATCACGAGACCACAACTGGGAGGAAATGCTCCTGTAAAAGCACTCGAAAGAGGGGATGACTTCAGAGACTTAATAAATAAAGCACGAACAATGAGCCAAGTCAGGACAATGACGAAAAAGTTTGATAGCTTACAGACTTGTTTCGCATTCTCCGGATGACTATATATGATTTCCTTCGGTGTCATAGTCGCAGTAGTCAAAGTCTGTTGCCTGGGAGGGAACCCCCTACTAATCTGTAAGAAGATTTTTCAGCTCCTAAGAAACACCAAAAACGGAAACTGTCTATGACATCGCTATATTTAGAGATCATCTCGATGGAGGCGATTTCCCACGCAAGCGAACCAAATGAAGGAACAAGCTTCAAAAACAGGAACCAGTCGACCTCGATCGATGTGCTCGAAATGTATGAACTACCAGCAATCCAGGACGAATTCCCTATTTCCAGAGAGATCTTGATATGACAAACCTAGAAACGGCCTTATACCAAGAAAGAGAAAGGGATGAAAACCCGAGTACAAACCCAGGAATAAATCATCGTCAGAAATGGAGGGAGAAAGAATATTTATACCAATGATGATCTACTTATATTAACCAAATACTATGATGATAACAGAGAGAGACTTGAATGATTATAATATTTATCCACCCTATTAGGCTTGAATTATCAACACAAGTTCAAATATGGACCTTATATCATATCGAATCGCTTGTGTAGGATACATCATGATCAAGATAGGGGTCACATAGCTCCCCAGAACGTGGAATTTTTTACAAAATCAAATCATAAAATATGACAAATACCGCTCGACCAAGCTAACGAATCTAAGCACGCTACCTAATCTAACCGTTATGAAAGATGATCTTAAAATGATCAAACACCCTCATAATCTCGATAGATCTAATTTTCTCATTGATCCAGATGGAAACTGTGCACAAAATGGTACAAAATCAAGAGGTATAAACATAGTGGTAGTTTGGCACGGAAAAATTTTGTTTTTTTGACTCTGTGAACTTTGTTCCAGAAAACGAAGAGCACGGCAACGGACGTGTCACGAGGGCGACTAATATATGTATACTAGGATGGGCGTATCTAGCGCATGCAGCTGATGCATACGTAGCTGCAAGCTCGCATAGGCGCGAGCACCCACCAGGCACTATGAGGGGCGTATCAGTATCCAGGTCGATAGAAGCATATAAATTCGGAGTGCCTGCGGCACTTCACGCTCTTGGAACGTAGCTTTCTTAGAGCCTGGTTGTGTTTTTGGAGACTGGTTGCTCTCTTGAAGCTTAAATCCACTCCTAGAGCACAGAACTTGACTCAGTCTCTCTCTGTCTCTTTATTACTCATCAAAGGATAAAACACGACCCATCGAGTATCCTGAGTATTCAGCACTTAATTCTCCAGACCCAACCAGTTGAGTCCCAGCGCTCAACCTAGACAGGAAAAGAACCACCCACGTAACAAGGTATACCACTGGAAATTATCTGTTGATAGAACTTCTGATACAAATTATTTGGAAAAAAACTTATACAAAACTCCTGACGAGGAATTTTTACACAAAAAATTCTTAGTTATCTCCTTCCAACATCCTCAACATACCCCTCTCCTCTAAAATTCCCGAGATGGAGCTTTGTTTATTCTCAATTGGACCCCACCGGGCCGAAATGGAATAATTATATTTCAGATTTTTAGAACGAAATACCGAATCATCATTTTCGCGGCTACTCTGGATACTCATCATCTTCCGCAAGGGATATTCCGGTCTCTCGCCGATTCTCAATTTATCTCCGTAATGCTGTTGAAATACTCTCGTCAAGTGATCACCAGTCTAATCCACGTCGAGGATACCGATAAATATTCCAAAGATCCAAAACGGATTTATAACATTCTGTTCCAGAATCTTTTGATTACGGCATAGAGTGCTTCTTGCCTCATTTCTGAGGAAAGCCTTCCGGTTTTCCATGATCTGAAACGAGGTTTCCGCCTTCTAAAGAATGTATATTTGAGTATCGTCATATTGTAAAAAAATTGAATTCAGATTTCTTCGTTGAAGCAAGGCCGTAGTCTGCGGACATACTGGATCAGCCCTAGTCACATGGTGATACCTCTGTGATCACCAAACGGCTTCGAGCTTAGTCGGTTGATCAACAGGCGTCGCCACCTCTTTAAAGAAACTTCAGAAACTTCTGGTTTGGGGAGTACAATTCTCCATAATGTTGCACCTCTGAACTTGGAATTGTTTCTTTGGAATATCTGAGGTCCAGAAATATGAAACTCGGAGTTCTGGGTTATTGACAAGTATAAGCTCATTTGCTCAAAGCCAGTAAAGCATTCCTTTCTGACCAAATATTTACAGCGCATAAAAACAAGAGAGAAAGTAGCTAGATCAATCTAAAATCAGGCAGAAGTAGATATGGAACGATATTATTCTGAATTCACTCCACCAATTCTTTGTAGAATGAAAAATTTTGTTTGCTATTCGGAATTTGGAGTCATATGCACTCTTGAAAAAACCCAAGTTCCATTTGATCCCAAGAGAAGAATTATAATACACTCCTCTGCTACATCAGGGAATTCGAGTGATGGAGCTTGTAGCTCAAAATATCTTGGGAGTCTTGAAAAAGTTTTGAAAGTCAAAATACCGTGTCACCTCAAGTGATGTATTCGATCTAAAGTCAAGTGGTTAAAGCAATCAGTTATAAATCTGAGATGCATATGGATTAATGATATTGTAAACTTACTCCACAAACATTTTATCGAATGAAAATTTGTATCGCGATTCAAATTTTGAATCATAAATATTATTCAGAAAATCCAATTTTCACTTGATTATCAGAGCTGAGTTATAACCTATCCCTCTAATACACCAGCAATCTTGGATGATGAAGCTTCTAGCTTCAAATGTCTTGTGAGTATTAGAAAATGTTCTGAGAGTCGAGATACCGTGTCACTCCAAGTGACTCACTCCGAAAGTAAAAGGTAAGATTAAAAGTAGAGTCGCTAGAATACCCAGTTATCATTCAGAGGTACATATGAAACAATAATAATGTTAACTCACTACACAAAGCTCTTGTGAGATGGAAACTAATGTTCGTCGTTTGAATGTTGATCTATAAATATTGTTCAAAAAATTTAATTTCCACTCGATTTCAAGAGCAAAACTGTAATATATCTCTCTCATACACCAGGAATCTTGGAAGATGAAACGTGTAGTTCCAAATATCTTGTGAGAATTAGAAAATGTTTTGAGAGTCGAAATACCGTGTCAGCTCAAATGAGTTAATGCACAAGTATGAAGTAGGATCTAAAGTCAATTGGCTAAAACAATCAGTTATCATTTCAAGGTGCATATGAAACAATAGTATTGTAAACTCATTCGACAGAGCTCTTGTCCAATGAAAATTTGTGTTCATGATTGAAATTTCGTAATGAATATTTTTCAGAAGATTTTGTTTCTGAATCGGTCGCGGAACGGGTCCTTCATCTCATCGAGGTGACAGGTTTCCAGAATCATGGAGGGTCCTTCATATATGGATGGAAACTTTGTGGAGATACCTTTTTCGGCGGACGAGAAATTACGATCGCGAACTAGTACCTTATGTCCCCAAGTATATCCCGTAATTAGTTCCGATCGGTTTGTTTTTCAGGAGCAAACACTAACCGTAATTGCGAAATCCATCCGTATATTGCGTATTCACTGTAGAGTAGCGCTGTGTAAATCGAGTTCTACGAAAATTTTATACTCGCAGTCGCTACCACACATTCGTATTGTAAGACGCGGAACGAACTAAGTCACTCGTATTGTCACATTCATAAAGTTCTGCATTTGCGTTTACGAATCCAGAACCGGAGTAAAATGTTGCTCACCATGAATAGACTTTTCACAAGTCTCATAGACCGCGATA
The DNA here is from genome assembly GCA_030522705.1 of Eretmocerus eremicus. Taxonomy (NCBI): domain Eukaryota; kingdom Metazoa; phylum Arthropoda; class Insecta; order Hymenoptera; family Aphelinidae; genus Eretmocerus; species Eretmocerus eremicus. Next base: position 4,970 of record JAPYYZ010001981.1, on the reverse strand, counting down.
GCACCCTTCGAAGTGTAAGGATTTCCTTCTCCAAGGAAGAGTCATAACTTACAAGGGGTGACCAAGACCCCCAGGTGACCAATCTTGACTTGAATTTTTTGACAATCTTGTATCACTTCCTATATAGAGAATCTAGAGTATCTCTGTCCAATCAGCACGCTGTCGGGAGATACGAACAGAAAATTTCGCATTGGCCATCTGGGCCCGTGTTAAAAGACCATATATACATGGGCATCGTCGCGAAAAATTGCAGACTCCGGGGCTGAAAATCCAAAAACTTGAAATTGAATTTTCTCGTGCACTCGAGGTTTTTTTTTCACGTAAGTTACACATTGACCGAAAATGCATGATGAAACCCATGTTATTTCACGAGTCCATGGAACTGCGGAAAAATGTCTTCAATTGTCATATCTAGGGCCCTCCGTGGGTCTCTACCACTTCACCATTGATGAGTAGTCACAAAAGAGATAACCTTGGCCCACTTTGAGGGTGATATTTCACACCCCTCGTGGGAGCTAAATTACGGATTGATCTGATGGAAGAGATTTCGATTATCATAGGATTCAGAATGTTTTGACTCGTTCTGTGAATTTCGCATAGACTTTGATTACTCGTGAAGATGAAATTTCGGGAACGAGCCTACGGAAACCTTGCATTTTTGAAAGTGACGTATACACAGAACACTTATGTGTTGAATTCCGTTGAAATGGAGGTGCTTGTTCGATTCATCATGGAGCATTACAAGTGACAGTTTTCGAGTACACGGAACTGACATTTCACTTCGAATCTGTTTCCTAAAACCCCCGAAGTGAACGTAGAACTTTCTCCATTCATGTGTATAATATTCTTCAGGAAAAAATTGTCTTCTCCAAGATCAAAAATTGTCTGGTAGGGTAGCACAGTGTCCAAAAACTGCCATTCTTTTCCACACAGCAATACTTCGGCTCGTCATGTGCTTATTGTGTTGAGATGATCAGAGGCTACAGCCGGGTATCAGGATCAAAAGTGCCCCGGTCGAAAATGGCCAAGTGACACATACCGTTCGATAGCTACTGACCAAGTATGCTACCAAACAAATTTTCAGCCCCCTAGGTCACTTATGGTCGACATAACCTCGAAAAAACTGTTTTATGGTCTTTGATTGGATCCGGGGACGAAAATAGACCGAAAAATCTGAAGAAATTAAAAAAAATAGTTCCTATACAGACAAATTCGTGGAAATTTCTTCAGATTTTTCAGTTGCCAAGCATAACCTAGAAAAATTTTGGAAAATTTGAATAATTCACCATATTGACGGGTTTGGGGCTGTCTAGCTGGAAATTCTTCGAATGTGGTAATACGTATTTTCTACGTACAAAAGAATTTTCGGAATTTTACATTTGGAGGAAACGTTCTGAGAGCCTAAAAACCTCTTTAAACGCGTTTTTCGCGAATTTTTGCGACACCCCGCATGTTTACGTACCTCCGATCCTCCTGTATGGCAAGTTCGACATGAAAGATGACTCATGTGATTGCAGATACATCAAATCTGAGTCTCAATACACTCACGAGATGGTAGGAGGATGCCCTAATAGGGTCCCTAAGAATCTCTGCGAAGCCCGAGAGTCGGCACAATCACAGTCCGCCGTTATCATGCATCTCTACTATGGTGGAATTTCTTCATCCCTGTGGTCAAAAATCGATACCTCTGAGGCCGATTTGGGGCTCTCCAGATGAAAAAATATGTCATACCAGGGCTCTCACGGACATTCCGGGAACGGGGGAGTGGCTTCCCTCGCTTCGCTCGGGAATCCATTAGCCCCTAGGGCCCGACAGGGGCCGACCCGCGTCGAGGGATAATATATTTTGTATGTTCCATCAATGAAACCTTGTCGCTAAAATTATCAAATATAAAAATTCTGAAAGGAGGAACGAATCCATCAAAAACTCCCAATAACCAATTCACGTTATCACCGCCTTCATTTTTCGTGTATACCCAACTAACATGCTTAAATCGACCAGTCTGGTAAGCATATATTTTTGCGCGCAACAATACCCTCTTGATCTGGAAGAATTCTCATTCATGAATAAAGAAACCCTGTTTCCTCGGTTCGAAAGTTTTTCCCTTCCGTTTTCCAATAATGACTGATATTGTTCATCAACCCACAGATCCAGATCACTGGCTGACCTCAATACGCCGCGAGAGTTACGTGTGAATGCAATTCAAGTCAGCATATGATCTGGAATTTCACGCTGCAGTGTAATGAACACCAATTTGAGCTTCCTAAGGAGTATAACTTGGCGAGTATCAGAGTTTTCTAACCGAAACGCTTCTATTCCCATGTACTGACATTCAATAGACGCATAGGAATTACACATACTCAACGATATACATAGATTGACAAGATTGCAAGATGTAGGCTATTTTAAAAAATGGCCAGACCGTCATTTCAATTCTTGGAAAGGATAAGGTCCGAGGAATTTGTCGAATGCTTCTCGATTTTACCTGAAGAGAATACCAATTTGAATGAGAAAGAGAAGTGAAATCGAGGAAAAATTGTCGAGTAGAAATATTTATGGTTTATCCTGGAAGTTTCATATCCTTTTATCTTCGAATGATACAAATTACTCACTCTTCCTCGTCCAAAATCGTAGCGCCTCGCGTTTTCTAAGGACAAGAGAGGAGTAGTAGTTAACAAATTTAGTTCTACGTTTCTGAATCACGGCCTAATTAGCTTGGAAATAGAACTAAATTGTTGAGTACTGCTTCTCTATTGTCCATAGAAAACGCGAGGCGCTACAGTTTTGGACCAGAAAGTGTAAGTAATTTGTATCATTCTAAAATCAAAGGATATGATGCATAATCATGAATAATGGAGAATCAAGAAGTACTCGAAATATTTCCCCGATCTGATTCTTTTCAAGAATTGGATTGACGTTCTGGTCATTTTTTAAAATAGCCTATCTCCTACAATCTTGTGAATCTATGTATATCGTTGAGTATGTGTAATCCCTATGCGTCTACTGAATCTCAGTATATAGGAATGAAGTTTCGGTTAGAGAACTCTCATACTAGCCAAGTTATACTTTTTGGAAAGCGTGAATTAGTGTTCATTAGGCTGCATCGTGAAATTAAGATCACATGCTGACTTGGATTGCATTCACACGCAACTCTCGTGGCGTAATGAAGTCAGACAGTGATCTGAACCTGTGGGTCGATGAACGATATCAATCGTTATGGGAAAACGAAAGGGAAAAACTTGAAAAACGAGGAGACAGAGTTTTTCTTATTCATGGATAAGGATTTCTCCAGATCAAGAAAGTATTGTTGTGCGCAAAAATATATGCGTAGCAGATTGGTCGATTTGAGCATGTGAGTTGGGTATACACGAAAAATGAAGGCGGTAGGTAGTTTTTTTCCAACGTGAATTAGTTATTGGGAGTCTTTGATGGACTCATTCCTCCATTCAGACTTTTTATATCTGATAATTTTAGCGACAAGGTTTCCTTGATGAAACATACGAAATATATCATCCTTCGACGCGGGTCGGTCCAGTCGGGCCCTAGGGGCTTATGGATTCCCGAACGAAGCGAGGGAAGCCAGTTCCCCCGGGCTCGGAACGTCCGTGTGAGCCCTGGACTGACATATTTTTTCGTCTCGAGAGCCCCAAATCGTCCCCAGAGGTATTCATTTTTGACCACAGGGATGGAGAAATTCCACCATGGTAGAGATGCGTGATAACGGCGGATTGTGATTGTGCCGACTCTCGGGCTTCGCAGAGATTCTCAGGGACCTTATTAGGGCATCCTCTTACCATCTTGTGAGTGTATAGAGATTCAGATTTGATGTATGTGCAACTACAAAAGTCATCTTCCATGTTGAAGTTGCCCTACAGGAGGATCGGAGGTACGTAAGCATGCGGGACGTCGCAAAACGCGAAAAACGCGTTCAAAGTGGTTTTGAGGCTCTCACAACGTTTCCCCCAAACGTAAAATTCTGAAAATTCTTTTGTACGTGGAAGAGACGTATTCGCACATTGGAAAAAATTTTCAGCTAGACAGACCCGAACCCGTCAATATGGCGAATTATCCAAATTTTCCAGAAATTTTCTGGGTTGTGTTTGGCAACCGAAAAACCCGAAAAAATTCCCAGGAATTTGTATAGGAACTATCTTCCGGAATTTCTTCAGGTTTTTTGGTCCATTTCCGTCCCCGGAATCAATCAAAGATCAAAATACATTTTTTTTGAAGGTTATGTCGACCAGGGGTGACCTAGGGGGCTGTCAATTTTTTGGGTAGTATATTTTGTCGATAGCTATTGAACGGTATGGGTCACTCGGCCATTTTCGACAAGGGCACTTTCGACCCTAATACCCGGCCTCAGCGTTTGCACCGGTTCTAGCGCTCGATTGCATCTGTTTGGAATATCCACTCCAAATACTTCTGCGTTCAAGAAGCCATAGAGTGGGTTTGGAGTGTGTAAACGCCGATTTGAAAAATTCCAGTGTTCTTGACGAAAATCCCATTTTTGCAAGAAAGGTGTACGGGGCTCGGATCCTTATCGGCATATTTTGACCATAGAATCGGTAATAATCGATTGGTGCCTTGGGAGCAAGCTCCTGACGAGCAGTAGACTAATGAAGAATGTGTTCAAACGTACGCGAGTTGCAATTTTACGGTCATGGAGAATAGCGCAGATGCGAAAATACCATAGGACTAAAGCGCGACGCCTCCTCACGCCGCGCGCTTAGATCGATCTAGAAGCATCGAGCCACTTGATGTAAATACCAATAGTCGTGTGCAATAGCGTAGACCAAAAACATCGCAGGCTCGCGCCACAACCCAGAATATTACAGACAGAAGGAGACCTTCTCACGCCGGGCGTATAAAGGAAATTCCAGCTCGAGGGGAGTATAAATCAGCCGCAAAAGCTCCGCCAAGGGCTTTTAGAGTCATAGTTGAATGCAAGCTCTCGTCATGAACGTATCGTA
>JAPYYZ010001979.1:0-13977 GCA_030522705.1 Eretmocerus eremicus | reverse complement strand
TCGAGCTCGTAAGCGATTTTCTGCGAGGGATGCTCGTTTATTGAGCAATCATTACCTATCGATTGCAGAGCGAAACTTCCGTGTAACATCGCTTTATCGGTGTATATACACACGAAAGCCAATGTTCTGTCGGCTCGGCTGTAATGGCCATCGATTTGATGCCAAAGATACTCGAAGATCGAATTTGCAAACTCATTCTGGCCATTCTCCGCGCATGCACAGCAATCGCATCTGCTTTCACACGAAGGAAGTTACACGATTTGAAATCAGTATCCATGCACTCAATGTAAAACAATATAAATGTAGTCCAGAATTGATTCTATAATTTGGCCTGTGCTTTGTCACTGTGAAGATTTTCATACATCATTCAAACACTGTGAGTTGATATGGATTACCTGACGTGATTGAATTTTTAATCACTTAACGTTAAATTTAATCCCGCATAGCACAAAGAAAATGGGCTGCTACTTCGGTCTTCGAGTGGAATAAGATCAACAAAAAGGAAAAATCATATCCTTCTGAAAAACGCCTATTTTCGTTATAAATCAGAGAAGATGATATAAATTCAATTCAAAAAAATTTAATGTTCTCATAGGAGGAATCTGATGAAAATCCATAATGCACGCGTGTGGTGGAAAACATAGTCTTGTACTTATTACTCGAGTAAATGGGAAGATCGCTTCGAAGAGGAATGATCATTTAATCTTCTCAACGCTCCGCGCGCAAATAGAGCTACTCGCGAAAAAAGAAACGTGTGAGTTACACGCGCATTACGTGTACAGTTTTGAAGTAAGGATGAAATTGTGAATCCTGAATTCTTTAGGTGTTTAGAATATCCGGTCAAAATTCTCATTCGGTAATGTAAATCTCATGAGTTACAATCGATTTTCCAACAAAAATTCATTTTTCACACAGAGTATCCTTTCGACCTTGAAGTTAGTATCGAAAACTACTAACAACGTATCTACAAATTAAGAAAAACGCCTCCATGGTTTATGGGCCCTTAAACGCTTGCCCATTATGCATCCAGCTTGACTTGAACTTGATTTTTTTAGTCAAGTTCTTCATGAGAGGGAATTTATAATGCGAAAACCTACTTTACCCATTAAAATGTGTTTGAATCTAATGCTATATATGGACCATTTATTCTATCCTTGAATGAGATAAAACAAGGATAGAACAAATGGTCCATAGATAGCATTAGATTCAAACAACATATTATCGCCACTACTGGACATCAGAGTCACATAACAATCTTTACCCATTAAAGAAATTTTGCTGAGGTTTGCCATTCCAGACCGGGGTTTTTCCCCCTGTAACGCGTGATTTCGCGACCAAATTCCAAGTGAGATATATTGCGCCGCAAGGATTGGATCCGGGTAGTAGATGGCATCTATAGAGGAATTGATTTTATGCTCTTGTTGGAAGTTTCATCACGCAGTCAATCATTCAACCGCGTATTTTAAAGCTCAACCACGTATAATTGAATTTTTAAACACTGTCTGAATAAAAATTCAAAACAAGGTTGAATTTTCATCTACGATTCTAGCTATATGGGGGCTTAGCGCAAATCTGCTTCGATGCAGCTTTTAGCTTTTATCTATACGTACAATGTTGGTACGTGGGGGCTGCTCTTTCTGGGCCTGCAACGGCATGAAGGTAGGTTTATTGGGCACATGTACTTTGATGAAAGGTTTGCTCGTCCCAGTGAATTCAGTTCTGTACTTCCAATTCGTTTACTGGTACTTCCGATTCGTTTACTAGAACTTTCAGATCTGCAAAGCTAGCTGAACACATTCAGTTTCTTTTGTTAGTTCAATGTCTTACAAGCTATCCAAAGAAGTTGACGCTTGAATCTCAACCCATCGAAAACTACTTCTATCATCATGGACAGCGAATTCTATCTCTCGGGGATTGACTTTGAATCTTTACCAAAAGTATTGGTTGGTGGAGCCCCAATTCTCTATTCTCAGGTTGTCAAGAGCCTTGGACTTCGAATTTCCCAGTCCCTAACCTGGAACGCGCAAGTCAATGTTACATCAAGAAAATTTCACAGTGCCCTATACTCTCTGCGTTTTCATCAAAACTCCTTCTCTCGCAAACTGCGAGGAAAACTTGTCTCGTATAGCACTTCGTATAGCACCACCACGATGACTCACACCTGCAAACGCGATGATCTTCGCTTACAGCGACTGCAGAACGCTTAAGATATGTTTTTGGGAAAATACCATGGAAATCCCACGTCTCTCCCTAAGGCTTGTCCCTCGACTGGCTCTCTGTTCAAAACTTCGTCGGCTGCTTAGCTTTCAAAATACTGCAGAATCAGGAACCCAGATTTCTTTTCGACAGCTTCGCGTTGACGAGAGATATTCCCAACATTCGACAATCCAATACAGGTCACTCTCACTTGATGGTCGTCAGGGCGGGTCGAACAAAATCTATCAATGAGCCCTTCGTAAACGCCGCCACTGAGTTAATCAATGCCCTTGAGATTGATATTACCAACATCATGTTCGAAGATTTCAAGACTTGCCTGTAGAACCACCTCCGTTAGGAAAATGTGAAAGATTGGATCGAGTCGGTTTCATTGCGTACCTCAGACTCCCCCGTCCCTGTCCGGTCACCTCGACCTTAATCTGTCCTTTATAGCTCCTGGACACCTCTAGGAGATCGCAAATCACACATGTGAGTCGCTCACGATGAGTGAAGATTCAATTTTCACCTCCACCAGCACTCCAAAGAACTTCTCCTTACCTCAAAAATTGCTTCAAATGCAATTTAGAAATTAATCGATAGAGTAGTAATCGATCGTAAGCATTTATCGCTCGTGTGGAGATTCACATTATTAAAATGAATCTATCGGTTATACGAGCGCAATCCATATCGTCAACGACAGTTGGAACTGACGGTGAAATACAAAGCTGTATAATTATAGCTCCTCAAAATTCAATGAAATATATCGAATCTCGTCGCTCGAATCAGGGTTTTATTACGTCCTTGATTTGGAGCAAGCTTTAAGAGATAGGACAGAGATGAAAAAAATCCACCCTAGGTGGGTCTTGATCCCACGACCTCTTGATTGTTAGTCAAGTGCTCCTACCGCTGAGCTACCCGTGGTGGCGGGATCTAGCCTCCTTGAGAGGATTGATTCCATGTATGTTGATTCTACTTGATCGGCTATTTTAAGTAAAATCAACAGACATGAGATCAATCCTCTCAAGGAGGCTAGATCCCGCCACCACGGCTAGCTCAGCGGTAGGAGCACTTGACTAGCAATCAAGAGGTCGTGGGATCAAGACCTACCTAAGGTGGATATTTTCATCTCTGTTCTATCTCTTGAAGATTGCTCCAAATCAAGGGCGTAATAAAACCCCGATTGAAGCGACGAAATTCAATATATCTCATTGAATTTCGAGGAGCTTTAACAATACAGCTTTGAAAGTCATCGGCAGTCCCATCTGTCGGAGATGATATGGATTTGGCTTGTATAACCGATAGATTCATTTCAATAATGTGATGTTCTTCAAATGCACTTTCCGGATTTTCACTCCGCATTGCGACTTTCACAGATTTGTAAGATCGCCTGATCCTATCGGTTTTGAGACACTCATTCAGATTCTACCATTTTTGTAGCGGTCCTGTAGAACTTGTCGTAAGTCCACCATTCTGTTATACTTTCCAGTACTAGCTATAACTTCATTTCACCGTTTTGTCATTTTTAAAAATATTTTTCTTATATTGTGTTATATTTCTTTTGCACTTGAAGAAGAGTCAGACGGGGTTCTACCCCACGACTTTAATAAACTGTTATTTATCTATCTATCCTCTTGTAGTCTCTATTGGGTTGGAGTGCGCTGCAACCGCGCTACAACCCAATACCATATTATTGATTTATTAAAGCCAATCAACTCACCGTGAGGGCCAACCGTGCACTACTGGTTATAAGCTGGTATAGGTGCCGGTGCTGCGGTCAGGTTGGAAGGTTATTGTGGTTAGTACATTTGTGGTTGTGTAATCGCAAATGCTGTTCCCTGAATCTATAACATATTGATTTCAACGATGGAAACTCATTTGTTATAGAGTACTGCTGAACAGCGTAGGAGAGCAGTGGCGTGATTTTGTCAACAAGTGACCAATGTATTGTAACTGCATTACAGTTCAAATTACTCCAAGAGCTCACCGTGGATTACTACAAGATTTTACGCAGTGGTGCATTCTGTCAATACGCAGTTTGGATTGGAGCTACTCTTTCGAAATATTGTCTTTTTTCACTTTAAATCAATTTATGATAAAGCTAGAGCTTCTTCTCCCCCTTAACTGCGTCTTGCTTGCATTGTGCTGCTCGTTGTGCTGGGGTCGTGTTCAGTACTAGAAGTCAGCAAAATGCGATTTCAGATGTTTGTTAATTTTCTACCACTAGAATTTAACTCGTATATCAATCTCCCGATACGATTCCAAACTTGTCGGTGGTCGGGGGCATCTTCAGTGGACGGCTGGAGTTGCTTTTAAATACTTGATCCCCGGCTTTCTCCTACTTTCAACTCCGCAAGCATCCTATTGATATTCATTGATTCATAGAGACAGCAAAACATCCCGACCAAAGTTCCACCCAAGCACAAAGCTCGACGCCAAATTCATAGTGCTGGGTGCGGTGGCGGCTATTCTCTGACTTTATACATTGACGGCGCTATTCCTCCGCTCTCAAGCAACTCTTGAAAGTGGAATCAGTCTTTGCATTCGTTAGCGGCGGAATGGTGTAGCAGAAGCATAGAGTAAAGAGCGGCCATCCGTTGGGCGGCGGCCAGGCACACCTTATCTTGACGGGAATCTGACCGCCAGGAGCTCGAGACTGATATTGTTTCTAGAGAAAGCAAGAGGTATTCCACTCGCAACATCAACCCGATCGATGTTAGAGATGCACGCCAACTTCTCCGCTTGTGCTTTTTGTTTTGTATACAAGACACTCGGGTTCCGTTAAGCGAACCACTATCTTAAACTCTTGCTCCCGAATTTCTGACTGAATGAGCTACTCGGCAGCCCCGATTATCTTGGAGCTCTTGAATTAACTCATACAAATATTCTGTAACAAAACATTTTCCGACGCACGCGTACGTGTGGTAAGCGAACCTCCCGATTTAACAGCTCGATCACCACTGTTTTCCAATCTCCTTACCCATAAAAACGACCACCGACCACACATCTCTCTCTCCAGTCCACAAACAGTCGTAAAACGTGGTTGCAGGCTTAAGACTTTCGAGTCTTGAACGTCTAAATACATGTAAACATACTGTCTCAAGACATGTAAATCAGGTCCGGATCCTTCATATGACTTGCGCTTGGTAAACCTACGGATGTTCTCGCAGCCAATTTTCTCTTTCCATGTGTATTTCGCCAAGGAATCAATAGGATTGACTTTTCAGTGATTCAGGTTATGAATAACCCGATTCTCTGAAGATCGCCGGAAATCAAACAATCAAAACCAGAGAAATATTAAACCGTTGTTACAAAGCCCATTCTCATCTCAGGGACAATGAATTGTACACAACTTTGCCTTCTAATTCCAGAAAGAGCCTTTTTCGCGTCAAATTCATCAATGTCCTCATTTCTATAATGTTGAAAAATATTGACTATGAATCGGTTCCTGAGGAGGGTTCTCAACTAATTCACTCGTGAGATGAAAATAATTCTCGATCTAATGTTCGAACACTACCAATCGGTCCAGAATACCAGGATCTAGAACCAACGACGAACGGACACGAGTCTCATCGTCACTTTATGCACATGCCTTGCAAGAAAGGATCAGAGATCAGTAGTACTTGACAAATCTGTCATCAGTGAGGTGTACAGAAATGACAACGAATTTTTGTTTGAGAACGACCATGGTGTCGAGGTCATGCCAAACTTGAGATGAACTCACAATGCTCGCATATTCCATCGCAGACTCACCTACTAGACAATCGCGTGAGTCGCGAATCACGGGTACACGAGTGAGCGAGAATGTGAGAGAGCCGCATTAAATTCAGACAGCAGTGGAGTTCCTCGTGAAACAGCGCACGGCGTTACTCGCGACAGTAGCTCATTGATGCATGAGAGAGGCACTTATTATACGCCGCGCCGGCACGTGGACCACTCAGACCGTCCACGCTTTTTGAAATTCAAATCATCTTGCTCTCGCAGAAGTCGACAAACGCTCTCGATTGACCCTAGAATGTCTCCATGTCGACATTTACACGCGTTCCTCAACGCAAACTATGCGAGAGCTCTTTTGTGCCGCACTCGCGATAATGTGTGTCACAAGCTTGGAGCACTCACTTGCTTTATCGTTTTCATTTAAATCCTTCAGAAATTTTGCACGCCTTAATTGATTTGACAGTACACAAGCTGTTGGGTGTAATAGATACAGTTAATGATCAGAAAGATTGTTATTTGATTCCTTCCTAGTCTTTGAACAAAGCACTTTAGAGAAACTTGAAAAAAAGCTCATAAAAAGGGCGTGGCTATGGGGTGGATCTCCACTCTCGCTGAAAGTGGCATTGCCATAGCAAGTACAAAGATATCCATAATCGTGATTGTAATGAATGAACTATGGGTGAGGTCTGCGAGATTATTTCGCAAACAGTATAGTTCTTCTCGAAGACAAATGCTAAAGAATCCGAGTCGGGGTATCCTCGAAATTTGATATCATGGTCGTCAGTCCTGAACATGAATTTCGTATTGTATATTTCTGCTTTGGAATGAAGTTTTACGATATTTTTATTCAGTTCTAATGTTCACCGGACGACTCAGGTGCTGCTTTTTGAATTCCACCTGAGCATGTTGCTGATTTTGAACTGATGTGACTAAACTGAATATTGATTCCTTTTATCGCAAGGATTGCCAGGAAATGAGCTGGATCGGCAGTAAAGAGAAGTTCCGATTCGTTGAATACTCTCCAAAGATCGGCTGGTACTGGATGAGGAGATGCAAACGAACTCTAGGTAACTTCTATATCATCTACATGTTCTGCTTGCATGTGACCCACACTCTTCAGCCGCCCTAGCATCACAGACCTGGACTTCAATATTGCGCAGTGTCAAAATAGTTTGTCGCGTGTTGGGAACAGATACGCCTAGCTCAGTAATGTTCACGCTGCCTCATCGCAACTCCAATCCTCGCTCGAACCCACAAGTCACATAAATGGAAGCTTTCGCAGGTGACGATAGCGAGCTTTAGAATGTCGTTTCATGCACATGCGCGTATCTCTTGCAGGCTTGAACATTTAACGCACATCTTGATGCATGTGCAATGCACATTGTGCATGTATCTAATCGTACGATACGCCTAATGCTGAGTATGTCCAAGCCACTCTATCCAAGGATTGCGTGAATCTCCTTCACCTCTTGGCTGCCACCTTCTCTGCAGAGCTCGCTGCAGAACCCCTTCCTCACTCAATGTCCACTCGCGACGTCCGCCATTATCCTTACCTCCCGTCTCCCCTTGTGCATCAGATTGTGCATCTCTCGAGGCATCTCTCGTTCATTCATCTGTCCTGTTTCTTTCCCGGTCGCGAGCGGTGCGTGGGCAGTCCGGAACTCACCGAGCGCCGATACTCTTGTCAACCGCGAGAAAGGAAAATGCACCGCCAGCGCCTCGTCGTCCTGCCGGATGTGTCCTTCTTGCATGTATGCGATCGCACGGCTGCTATATATGGCACAGCATGCGCAATGTGTCAGTGTATGGTATGTATAGCGGATCTGCCCGGGTGCGTCGGAGGTGTCGTATCTTATCGCATGCGGCAGCCACGAGTGCCGTGTGTCTTTCTCCCCGACTAACTTATCTCGAAGATAGAGAAAACTATGCGATGCGGCACGAGGAGGCTAGCGTGCAACCTTGCGGTATGGATGGAGCTGGGGTGCATCGACAAGTATTGTACTGCTTATAGCATAGGAGCTCGTAATTCACAAAAATCGCTGCCTTCCGACACTCTTAGCGGTGTATTCGATCTAGTTTCGAGCTGTGAGCAATGGTTGCAAGCTTGCATTGTGATAGACGGAGTTGAATAAAGACGCCGCCATTGACGTATCATTATTTGCATCGAATCTTCATCAGAATTTCTCACAGAGTTCATAGTCGAATCTGTTTCTCCTCTCTAGCCGTTTTTTGAATTTTTCTCATTCTGTCTTTGCATTAAAAGTTGTCTCGTATTTTCCTCATTCTACCTGCTTAGAAGAATATTCTGCTAATCAAAGTTCCGACACTTCAAGTATATACTATCACATTGAGTTGACATCAGTATTTAGCTCCGCCAAGAACAAGTGGTTTCGAGTTTGAGAAGTTTAAGGAATTTAAAAAGTAACGAGAGGAGATGGAAATATTGATCTTTTGGATATGAGTTGAATTAGCGATCCTAGATCATGTCTGAGACGATATTTTATAACATGCTCCGAAATTCGCGAAGGCTCTGCGCCTACATCAGGCAGTGAGTGATGTTCTACAATTAGTCTTTGTTTTCGAACCAATGTCACTTTTGATATTTCAATCTCAATTTAATCCACTGCATTGGTAAAACTGCGTTCATTGCTTATGATTGTGAATTCGATCAATGTGATGTCCTTATAAATTTCCTTCAATTTGATTGTTGACTATGAATTCAACTTGCGACGTTCGATTCGTAAAAAACGCTCCAACGGGCAAGGTAGTGATTTGAGAACTTTTTGAGAGGACCATTAGAAGTTCCGGGAATTTCCAGGAAGCCCCCGGAAAACGTAAAATTGTATAGCTTGCAGAGGCCCAGTATGAACTCCGAAGCTCCCAATCAAGTTCTGTGGGAGCTCCAAAGAAGTTCCTCCTATGGACCTCCAAAAAGTTCTCACACTGAGCAGACCCTTGAGCATAATCGAGGTAATCAAAAGGAAGCTTCCAAAAAGTATTGTTACGTAGGGCGAATACCACCACGCGATGTTCTGCTAGTATCGATCGGATATATGTGTATTGTTTGTTGTTGTGTTGTGAAATAAGTCTGCTAATTACTGTGAAAATGTTAAGACCACGTCTCTTTGTGTTGTTGAGGATACGGTTGTTGAATAAATTTGCCAGTTCGTTTCGATAATCAATATTGCTGATTATTTGTTACGGACGATCGTAACAATTTGGAAGCTTGGCCGGGATAAGACCCGAAGACTTCGTGAAGAGCCAAGTTTTGTCTAACCACTCAGTCAAGAGTCATAAGCGCTATAATGTAAATGCAGAAAAGTTTTGAAGTGCAACGCCACAGACGTTGAACCGGTGATTGGCACGATGATCACGTACTGGAACCAATCGCTGGTGTGCAATGCAGCAGAGGCACGCTCTTCTTCGTGAGATTGGACTAATAGTCCAAGAAGATATACGAGAGAGGCGGAAGCTTTTCAAATATTGTCATCAGGCTGTCAGCGATCTCTTCGCAAACATTCGACCTTGGACCGAAATTCTGAATCAAAGAACGGAGTTTATGGATTCTTTCGAAGATCGAGCCGTGGAAAGATAGCATCGCCGACAAAGGCTAAATTCTAATATCAAAACTCTAAACATATTCGTACTTAAGAATATTGTCAATGTTCACACTCTTCACTTTTGTTCACGAACAACACAGCAATTCAACCTCCCTCATCCGTTAAAGAAACAAATAGTATAAATAGAACAACTATTAGAGAAACTACGTCGACTTAACTCGGAGCGAATGAAAATTCTACGTTCTTGTGATGATTTCAAAGCCAGGACCACCAAGTACCGCCCCAACTCAATCACAATACACTCACTTCTCCTATTCATAAATTTGAAGACACAAATCTCTCGATGAAAAATTCTCTCTACACTCTTCCAAAAACTTCAACTGATTCATATTCTACCTCTTGCATAGCGTCACAGATACCTCAAAATACTCCACAACATCAGCCTATGTATATGCATCTCATTAATGCTCTCTACTGCGTGATCTCAGCTAGACCTCTCCACGCAATTCGCAAGTACAGAATAATGAGTTATAGACAATTTGAGTAATCATCGCACCCTCCTGAACACATGAAATACAGACACAAGACACATTTAGGTTGGCAAAAGGGAACAAAACTTCAGGAACGTATGAGCTACGAGACAAAATATAGACAATTCTCCCCAACAAGGAAGAATCATTTCTGCCATAATTCGTTCATTCGTGGATTTCAAAGGATTAAGATTGACAAGAAAAGCTGCCATCCTCGATTTCGCGGAAACAACGGTATCAGTGGATGAGATCGTCTGGCTCATTGCTGCCTCCAAACAGAAGGCTGCACCTACATTCATGACACAAGGATCCTGAATTTGAGAAGAATGAGCTTGAGTGCCGAGGATAACCACGAATACCGAGGGAGAAGGGCAAATGCCAGGGTAGTGATTGTGATGTGCCAGCATCTTGTCACTATTCCATCACAAATCCCCTACGTGACCGACCCGTGAGACCTCCAAACCACAAGTTTCGTCGAAAATTGAGTACTTCTTCCCACTCTGGAAGCGGTTGTTGGGATTGTTGGAGGTGCTTCCTAGCGTGGAGAACTTGTGGGTCCTGGAGCCATCGTTGGGCGTAAGAAGATTAGCTCGTATGAAGAAACTACATGTCAAGTTGGATCTTTGTCATTCCCTGGAACGTCAGTTGGAGCTGTGATGCATCCTGAAGCCATCACGGGATTGAGGAGATCGTTCATCGACAAGGTTGATCGACGAGGACTTCGATCGTTCGGCGAGGGTATATAGTGTTACGTAGAGCAGATACCACCATACCATGGTTGGCTAGTATCGATCGGACAGAGATGTGTTGTTTGTTGTTGAGTAAGTCTGCTAAGGACTAAAAGGGTTGAGGCCACGCCTGCTTGTGTTGCTGAGGATACGGTTGTTGAGTGAACTTGCCAGTTCGTTTTGATGATCAGTATTGCTGATTATTTGTTACGGACGATCGTAACAGTATCTTAATAATAACTCATCTTCAGCTCTTCCATCAATGAAGGTTATTGCTCCAAAATCACTTGATGATATGCCTCATTCAAATTTTTGTGGACATCGTCACATTTTGAACATATATAGGAAAACGTTTTGGGAAAACTTTCCTAGCTATTGCCGGGATTCAAACCCATCACCGCTGCGTCACTGGAAGCCCAATTCCTTGTCCGCTACACTATTCAATGCTTACATGAATAATACATGGTAAAGATCAACATAGGTGCTCATATTCCACATAGTTGTCGACTCGAGTTGAATGAGAGAGCGAACATTTTGAGTCGCTTGTGAGAGAAACAGTACAAATTTCTACTATTGCTGTCATCAGGAGGAAACTTTAACTGTTGAGCATATACGCAACGATATCCTCACAAACAGCTCTGAATCAGATGCTCTGAAAGAGCTTGAGCCAAAGTATATCGAGCCGAGCTGACAGACACTACAGCTTGCATCAATTTCAAACAATGAATCCGTGCGGGTCCTCTGTTTCAAAATTTTTGGTACTGAAGGATTTTTCAAAAAAAAAAATACGAAAAAAGAAAAAAAATAAAGATTTGCAAGACTTCCTGTTGCTTTGGGTGATAGTTTTGTGCCTTTATCATAATAAACTCTATTTTATTCAGAGTATTATTCAGAGATTACGCAGCGATTCAGGAAGATGAGGCTCGCATTTCCATCCCTGCGCAAGTCCCAATCAGCAAACCGCATCGTTTCAGTTTCTCGAGCAGAGAAATTTCCCCGGCGTGGCGGTCTGTGAGGCGATGGTGGGAGCAACGTGGCCTCGAGATACACTGGGGAGCTGCGGCCAATATCTGAGGATTCGCTCGACACCCTCGCTCGCTCTCTTGCTTGCCATCGCGGTGAGCTTTTCCTGGGCTCTATATCTCACCGATGACAAGAAAGCGCCAGCACAAAGGAATAATAAAGGAGGGAAAAGCATCCGGGATTTTTCCTCTGGCGCGCCTGCGATTGTTCCGGCCCGTCTGTATACACTTGATAATCGCCGCTGCGTCCCCTTGTATTCAAAGGACTATTTGGCGCCGTGGCACTCGATACACCGCGCAGCTCGGGGCTCCGAAAACTACCCTCTACTCGAGAACCCGGATTTCCAAGTTCCGCTGAGAGCGCGATTCGGCCACTCGGTATTAATCGAGACCTCATATACTCGGGGCACTTTTTTTCACCACGGGCCCGACACAATGCGAGCGCGTGTCTCGTGCGTACTTATATCCCGATCGCTGGCTGCAGCTGTCCTCGCGGCACGCGAGCCGCAGTGATCTATACGCTCCGATCATATTTTACAGAGCACAGGTAGAATTCGGCACGGCTATGGGGGCTGCTAATGCTTACACGCAGCGTTGAGCTAGAGCGATCGTATGTGACGCGCGCAACCAGTAGTTTAGTTAAGCTTGCCTGGTCGCCCCTGTAGGGCACACGGAGAGCTCGTTCAAATTGATTCGCTTGCCTCGTGCGGTGGACGTGCGCCTGTGTGTGCGAGCACGCAATTGAGCGAGAGAGCGGATAAGTGCGTATGCGGGTACATGTGTGGAGCACGGTCGCGTGTGGAGAGTAAAGCCGCCCGCCGCGTGGAAAATTCTCGGATCGCTTCTTTTTCACGCTCGCGGGGCGCCCCGTTGTCATTGTATCGTCGAGAGAGCGATTATGGCGTTTTAATGAATGGAGAGGTCGGGATGACGGGTCGGATGTGTTCGGCGGCAGTGCGCTGCCGAGAGAGAATGCTCATTGGGACCCCGCTGCAGAGTGATTGCTGCTGCAGGACTTGAGACGTAGAGACGCATTTTGTTATGGTGTGAGGTGTAATGCGAGCTTCTATTTGAGCCAAGCAATTGGTTGCTCACCCTGAGGAGAATGATGCTATAGGAGTGAATGGAAGAGTGTGAAAGTAACGTATGTACTGGCTGCGAAGGATTTGCAAACATTATATACTTTTGAATGAATTCAAATGACTCGATTGCAGAATACTTTTGCAAATTTTACTAGTGAATTATTTCTATTGGTCTTTCCTGGCAAGTGAGGGATTGAAACTGACCCGAACCTCTATGCCTCACGATGCAAGAAACGACATTACTGACGAGCCCAGCACTTGTTCCCTAATATTTGTGGAATCAACTGTCCCATACTTTTATAGAATCGATTTTTGATCACATGATATCCATTCTTGACAACATATGTGAAATAATCATGTATGATACCGATTCGAGAAAGCATTCTGCTAACCTCATTTAGCAGCGTATTTCGATGAAGTTTGACTTGGGACGGTCTAGTCCCAATTTTTCCCTTCTGAATAGGCCAAAGTACGTCATCTTATAAACGAATCGATTTACAGAACTTATTGGCTTGCTTCATCGCCAAACTCTTGCGAATGTCTTCCGCAAAGATTTTCGTAGCGTAGATCTACCCCAGGCTCAATCCGAATCCTACAGAGGAGTCGGGAGCAGCTCTGAACTAATCATTTTGGATCGGACGAACAATCGCTGACAAGTGTGGCTGGGGAGGAGCATCATCAGCAGTCACAAGTTGGCCCATCTACAAGTGCAACGAATGGTGAGTGAAAAGCTCATGTATACTGTTCAAATCATTTAGATGAATCGCCGCGATTGACTTTTTCAATGCAATTTTCCGTAAAATCTCAGATCTGCACAAAATGAGCCCTGGGACCCAAATTGGATTTGGAATGCTGTGTGGAATCTCACAGCATTTAAAAAGAATTCTGCAGGCCCGGAGATTCGCCACTTCTTCAGTTTGCCTGACCGAATTACCCGATTCTGACATCGGTAAAATGGAGAAGTTCGTTCGGAGTCCCGTGTACGTAGTGCCTGAAGGATGCTCTAACGTACGCGATTACCTCGGCAGTTTCGTCGAGGACAAAACAAAGGGTCTGAGCGGTTAAGAGGGGTGAATCGGCCCTCGTCAGGTATCATCTCCGGACTAATTTTCCCCAGTTTCTGACCCCAAAATATGAGGAAAGGA
>JAPYYZ010001978.1:0-13983 GCA_030522705.1 Eretmocerus eremicus | reverse complement strand
GGGGCGGGGGGGGGGGGGGGGGGGGGGGGGGGTCATATCCAACCCTTCGGCCTTGAGGGTTTCTTGCCTCTCCATATACCTCAACGAATCCGTTAATTTTAAAATGCTTGTTTGATCTGTTTCCTCCCGAAACGGTCACTCTGGATTCATTATAACAGAAGTTCGATGTGGCAGCAATTCACTCCCTTTTGCAGTGGTGTACAGACCCCCTGGCGCCCGGCTACCTCGTGAATTCTCTGATATAATGTCCAAATTTTTACCTGGATATACATCAATTGTCGTGTCTGGAGATTCTAACATTGACATGGCCGTGACCAATTTCGACTCTAAATACTCGCGCAAAGCGTTGAAAGACATTCCTTTAGAACTCGATCACTCTGCGCCCACTCATCACACTCTGAAAGCCGAGCATCAAGCAGCGAACACGTGGATAGATCTTCATATCGTCAGTTCACAGGAAATTGTCGATGAGTGCACGAAATCAGATGATCCATTCGCGATTAGCCATGATCGTTTCGATTTGAAACTCAAGTTCACCACACGTGCGAAACATGTCAAAATAATCACTGGACGAAATTATAAAAACTTCAATGTTGAGAACCACCTCCACGACGTGTCTCTTTCGCTCCCAAATGTTAAGGCTGTATCAACCTTGGATGGAAAAATTTGAGCTCTCAACGAATCTTTGAAGTTTGCTCTTCATCGCCCAGCACCAATTATACCTCACAAGGCTCCAACCACGAATAAGCCATGAGTCACTCATGAATAACGATCGGCTATGAAAGTTCGTAATAAATCATACCAAAAGGCTAGTTACACAGGTTCCCACGCAGCTTATGGGAAAATACCGGGCATCCAGAGCTACTATTCAAGAGTCATTACTTGCTGCTAAGAATGCATTTCATACCCGACGTATTTCGTCAGCTCGAGGCGCGGGCAGGCTGTGGAGTTCTTCCAATGGGCTAGGCATAGTCTCATCTCAGCAACCATCTTTTTTCGACCATTTCACCCCGAATGCCCTCAACTCTTACTTCGCATCCATTTCCAACCCCAATCCTATTCAAAAAACAGTTAAAAACATATCCCCTCACCATATACTATCCTATTCTCTTCATCATCAACCAATAGCGAAGAAGTCTTGCGTACCCTCATTGCGATGAAATCCAGAACCAGCGGTATCGATGGTATAACAATTGGAACCCTCAGTACCTCACGTTCACAGATCTCAGAACCATTGACGGACGTATTCAATACTTGTATCACGCAAGTTTCATTCCCAGATACATGGGAGCGTACTTCAATTACACCCACTGTGAAGACTAACAATCTGGCTGGCATATCTGATCTGAGACCTATAGCTCGACTCTCTGAGTGCTCTGAAATCCTAGAGGAAGTAGTAGCTAACCAGCTGTATAATTTTATAGAAACTCACAAGCTTTCGGACCTCCACCAAGCTGGATTTCGAGGAGGCCATAGCACTCAGACTACCTTTCTTGGGGTCCTGGATGATGTACGCGCTGGTATCGATGAATCCATGTATACAGTTCTAGTTCTCTTTGATTTTCCCAAAGCATTCGACAAAATGCCACATAACCTCTTCATACGCAAGCTCCGCGCATTCCACGCAGAAGATGATGCACTGCGATGGTTTATCTCATACTTGGCCGACAGATGTCAAGCGGTTATTGACGATGGTGGAACCTTTCCTGAATGGATCAAGACCGTAGCGGAAGTGCCCCAGGGATCAATATTGGGCCCTCTTTCATTCTCAATATTCATCAATGACCTCCCAAGTGTTCTGCGGTACACACGCTATGAGATTTACACTGACGATACGCAAATCTACAGGAGTTGCCATCGTTATGACATTTTCGAGGCCTTCAAACTCGTGGAGTCTGATGCGCTTACAATATATTCATAGGCTGTTACTAACGGACTAAGTTTGAATATCAAGAAGAACCAAAGTGATGATTCTTGGTAGCTCTGAAAACCTTCGCCTATTAGATGTGGATTCATTACCTCGTATTAAAATTGATGGCGCTCCTCTGGAGTTCGTGTCAGGAGCGAAAAATCTTGGAATTGTACTGACACTCAATCTGAGCTGGGATGAACACGTATCAAAAGGCGCGGCAGCGCCTTGCTGGCGAGTATCAGAAAAGAAAACTTCGATGAGGACGACCTATATAGAGCGCAAGGCGGCCGTGCTTTATGTACGCTGAATTGGGCCGTTTTAACCTCACTCTTTCCTACATACGTCGGAGAGTATTTGGCACCCTACGACAAGTGCGCCCACATCAGCACGTGCTATCGTTTTTATTGAGAAAGTCACTCGTCCAAACACTGATTCTTCCGTTTTTTGACTATGCCTGCCTTGTTAACACGGCCCGTGTTTTGGGTCGCATGCACGGAATCACCGAAAAAAACGACGATTTCTATGTTAATGAAACGCCCGTATGAACCCTGGCATTTATTCTGCCAACGAGATTCTTTCCGGAGTTGATAGAAGACATCTTGAGGACCATTTTCTCACGGGTTAGAGAACAGAAAAATATCAATTTTTGCACATTGGTCTCATTGATAGACATTTTCGCGAAAAAGGTTCAACTTCAACCGGCCGTAGCTCATTTGGAAGATGAGATATCGGCTTGTTTAGGATCACAATTGGAGGTCTCTCCAAGGCCCACAAACCCCGATTTGCAAAATTCGATTATCTCTCATTCAGTTGGGACTAGAGCCTCTCGAAGATGACGCAAAAATTGCTGAAATTTGATCCCAGTAATTTCCTTCTAGAAGTCACTGTACTCAATAATTTTACTATGGACAAATTTTTTCTCAAAAGCAGAGGTGATGATGAGAGGAATGCGTCGAAGAATGCCCGAAGAGATCAATCTGAGTCGGAGATATGAATTTTTGAAGACAGGCCAAGAAGAGGCCTAAAATGGAGCCTCTTTTGGGCCCTAGGGCATAACGGGGCATCCGAAAAAATCGAGAAAGAAATTTCGTACTATTTTCATGTGGTACTATCAAGAAATAATTTTTTCAGATTTCTCCCAGACCCCCCTGGTGACGGCTTTTGTCGAAATGCTTCGAAACGACCCATATGCATCAAAACTCACATACATCGAATTGTAGTTATTCGCCATTGTATTTTCACCCGCGAGACATGGATTTTCTGCGCATGCACGTTGGTTTTGAATCTGAGAACTAATTTCCATCAATAGGCGGTCCAGTTTCCAACAAAACGCGACCTCCGGAATTGCGATTGTTGGGGTAGAACCAGAGATATATACGTTTGAAGCTTGCCAGAGACGTCGGACCTCCTCGGGGCTCACGGATTTGGTACCTCAAATTCTTGTCCGATTCTGTATCGGCCATATCTCTGGTGCTATTGCATCGAATCGAGTCAAGCTTGGCTCATTTCGTCGGTAATTGTACTGGCCTTTGGTCGAGAATATCAACAGAGTTGTGAGATCTCCCCCTTGTGAAATCTCGCTCTTATCGTCTTCACAGAGCGATCATCAGCTCATAAACCAGCTCTACAGATACTTTGGAAATCAAAAGCAACTTATGCACACTCAGTTCTTGGGTCAGAGAATCATTATCTGCAAATAGATCCCCGTGAATCTCATTCCATCAATCTGCTTCGCGGAAGAACATGTTATAGCTTCATAACCCACGCCACCAAGTATTCGACTGTCATAGCTGTCTATTTGTCATCCTGGATAGTGTAGAATTACGTGTGCAAAAGGTTCTTGACGTGCCCTGACTTTTCCACCAAATTTTTCTCCTCCATCAAAGGACGCAGATTCGGTGAAGATGCCTATATTCATGATGTGGGGAATTTAGACAGGAGTAGATCATTTTCAGTAGAGAACGAAAAATTCTAAATGAGGCCCGAGATCATGAGCGAGATTTTATTGTATACTCCTGAACCGATCTTTGGGTCAATTGTCTTTCAAACAACTTGTGAGAGAAGAACGAGACTTGGAAAGAGTTTTTACTAATAACTCTCCTCGCGGGGTGGGGGATCTCAAAGTTGCGTTTGGGCATGACTGACTTAGGCTAATACAGTGACAACGACTTTTCATTGGAAGGGAAATAAAATCTCTTAATCTGAATCTCCAGCAAATATAGAAAGCATTCCTTCTCACCCAAATACCTACTGAAGAATGGTTAACGCGATAGACGGGAGCGCCCGTGTAGTGATGATTTTGCTCTGATACCCATTGATCAACATTCCCCACTGAATTCTCCTTTAACCTTGGAAACTCTGGGTGAATTTAAGTGTATTCCGTGCCCATCGACAATACCTAACGAAATTGGAGTGAAAATTCAGGATAGCATCGGAATTATTCCAATCTCACTCATTCGAAAGTGGCGATCGTCAACATTTCCCGTGACATGAATACGATCGAGTTAACGGATCACATGGAGGATCAATGTCCGCGCACAAGCTCCCGGAGCCCTCTGAGATAAAAAGTAAGGAGATAAGTATTTCCATTGCAATCAAGCTCCACGTACTTCTGCAGGCAGGGCCTCTGAGCGTGAGCTTCTCAGAAGCCGAGATGTGCCCTCTTTAGCATCTCTGCGGAACGTGATTTTGTTGCACGGAGAAGTTATGTGCTTTTGTTGATGTGCGGTGGATAGCTTCTGTGAGTTCAAAACTTCGACTGCGTTCCTACATCATCGAGGTTGGAATCATATCAAGGAGTGGATCGAATTGATGAGGACATCGTTCAACCCATTCATGGCATCTGCCTATGAGACAGTAGTTTACGACGTTTCTAGACGAATGTGTGAAGAGTGTCAGTGGTGAATCACAGGGTATTGGGAGATGAACATACCTGGAGAAGGCACTGATGTAATCCCCTTAGTGTTTTTTTTCTTCGAGCCTGCTTCGACTTGGTTTATTATTGGTTGAGGATCAACTCCGCCACGATCAAAATGGCACTCAAAGGCCAAAAGATGCTTCGTATAATGTTTCCGTAGTGTATATGCAGCACTACTACTTGCACCAATGCCCAAGAGACCGGCGATGTCCTTCCAAGTTTTGTTTTTTGTGACCTGAGAAAGTAGTGAATGAAAAAGAGAGCACAAAAAGATTTCAGATAGACATAATTCGATGGTTATAGGTGAAAAGAGCCGAATACGAGGAGAGGCATACATATAAAGGAGGTCCCTCCGTGGTGAGAGCGTGAACATTGAATCTCCCCTGATAGCTTGGTTGACAGGGTCACCGGGGATTCTGGGGATTGGAGAAGTTCATGCATCTCTTGGTGAAGAATTCTCCCATATTAGTCTTCTTTCCCCGAAATTGCTTTGCAAATACCAGGGTGCATTCGAAGGCATTTACAACTAAATTGTTGAATTTACGGTTCACGAATATGACCAGTACCTTGACAATCATCATATCGGGATCGTCTCTGTTGAATCATCTACAACGCGAAGTCAAGACACCCCGAAGGGCTAGGTCACTCCTAATAGAACATATCATCAGACGAGCAATATCACGTCCCAGAATATGAAAGAATGTGGGAAACAAATTCAAATTCCAGAAATGCGAAATGGATGATGTGGGAGGAGTGATAGAGGATCTACAATCAGCGACTGTGGTGTAAGCTTCATGAATAATTCTGGGTCCAACTTGAATTTTGCGAAATATTTTCACGAAAATTGTAGTTCTGCGTCGATAAAGCGGAGAAATTTTAGCCTGGGCTCTGTCTGGCACGATGGACTGGACTAACGATCTTGACGATGTAGGGAATCTTCGTACACATGAGCATCTACGGCGGGTCCACCATATGGGAGGGATCTTGGAGTGGACCCCAAAGGGTTTAGAGGGCTGTAACTCTGGAGACTGGGGAGGATTTCACAGAATTTTGCGACATTGCGATACTGGCGCAGCGTTGCCACTTTGGCTCCTCCCTTTTCAATGACAATGATTTACCAGGTCTTCAGCTCTCAGGTCGACGTTACGAGCGACTGTCGCTTGTTTCTATGATGCTCCTCCACGTTTGCTGCACAGATGCTCATCGCGTCGCACATTTTGCGCGAGTATTGGCGCGAATGCATGAAATGCCAAACTCCCGCGCAGCTGCGTGCACGCGCCAGCGTTCATGCACGATCTGCGCAATCACTCGCTAGCTTTGATTCCATGGTCAGAGGTCCAGAGGGCGACACAAGGCGTGCGAGCAAGTTCGCGGACCACGGGGGCGTTCTTTCGTGTACTCAGTTATCTAGATAAGTGTCAGACTGTGCGTGGGTGCCAGCGCGCGTGGACAACTGAATGGACAACGCAACGGATGGATGAGAAGCAAAAGTGAAGGAACATCATAGAAAAAATGGCAGGAACATAAAACATCAACCTGACAGTGGGAGATCTGGTGAATCATCACGATAGGAAGAGGAAGAGTGAACATGGCGACTCAACGCTACACTATGGTTCATTTCAAAAAAACTATGGTCGGAAATCCGCTTTACTCCATTCTTCCGAGGAATCAGGATGAATCCAACGGCATCCTCTTTGTCTTAAACTGAGCTAAGGGATATGTTGATCTGATTTTGACCCAGGTGGAAAGGGGTGGGGGAAACCCCTGAAGGCCTAATTCCCCGAATCATCGGGTTGTTACGTGATAGCGCACGGTTTTTGAGTTGGATGGATCATGTGTCAATTCAACAATGGTGACTACGCATCACACCTACTTGATACTACAAGGTCATGATTTCCATCATTGAGTATACCTGTATCACTAATAAATCTGGTATCATGATAATCTAGTGATACGGTGGAGAGACCCTTGCCAAATCCATGCAATCTTCTACGTCACAAGGCGGGCCTTGTGAGAGGGTACCTGGAGCTGAAACTATCATTCGCACATACAAATTCCATAAACGTTTGGGATCAGAGCGGTAACTATTACTTCGAGATCGTTCCCTTTGATTCATTTGATCCATCCGATCAACTCCCGTGGACCAGAAGGAGGTTTTCGTGGAGTTAGTTTACGCCCAAGAATCTCAAAATTATGGGTGCAAAAACCGCGCAGCCAATAATAATCTAAATCCTCTTCCACCTCTATATGACCATTGAAGAATGTTGGAATTTACGATCGCTTCTCTTTAGGACCTGTGGGAAATGATTCACTTCAATGACGGAGGGTTCGAGGCTTCTGGAGAGGATAGCCCCGCCCCCCTCACCTCTTCCAAGGCAAGTCTTCAGACATCTTGACGTCCTGACTCCCACTGTTTTGACCACTTTCACCGCTGGAATATATGAGACGAATTTTTTCAAATAGAAAATGCTTCAAAAAATACATTGGAATAGGTTCAAGGTCTCTTCTGGGGAGGACTACACGGGGAAAATGCAGTTTAGGCGTTTTTGGGGGTGTTTCAGCCTACTAATGAGGCTTTAGACGCCACAAGAGTGCGAAGAGATGTCCGAAACTCCTCTGACAACTCGAAAACAATCGGAGACAGGGAAGAATTATCAAATTTTTTTTCTTGATGCATCAAAAAGTTGTATGCAAGTCTATGATCTTCGGCTGCTTCACGGCCTGGGGTGACCGCAGAGTCTGGAAAAATATTTTACAAGCGAGCAATCGATAGGTTTTCAAGTTATCTTTCAAATACTTTTCGGAAAATTGCAGTCGGGTCAGGTGATCAAAAGTTATGAGCGAATTATTGGGGAAGATTTTGAATTTTGATTTTCTCGAAGAATTACTACTATGCGTCAATATGGGCTTCCTAGGAGCAAAAAAGTTCTTTCGACCCAAAAGCTGTGGGAAATATTTTTGTAAAGATCCGAAATCGGGAAAAAAATGGTTCGGGAATTTTTTCAAAAACAGTTGCGGGAGACCCTCAAATTTGATGTGGAATCACTCTATTGTTAGAATATGGTGAAACTAGGTCCAAGACGAAGAAATATCACCGGACATTATCATTTTATGTGGTCCAAATGTCGAGAACCAGGTGTCCAATATATTGAACACTTGTAGTGAACGCCCTCAAGGGCCCGAATAAGTCAAATAGATTGTTACTTCCATCATAGCATGGTGTATCAACTTTGGATAGAGGTCATGAGCGCACTCCTTTGCCTGATTTGTCGACATCATTATTTATTAGGGAGTTTTCCAAGAAACTTCATGCCTCATTCAACGCTCTCACTAATTTTACATTTCCCACGCGAAATCAACATATTTTTTTCACACCAGTTTTGATTACAACCTCCCAGTTTATTCTCAGACTGAAAGAATGGCATATGCGAAATCGTATATTTCCACATGAATGAATGGATGAAGCTCTTATTGTTACTATTCACCTCTTTTGATTTATTGCTAGAGAGATGTAAACGAAAGCTCCATTTTTGCGGATGAAATGTACAGTTCAAGTATGCGGGCTGAATGAGAGGAACGTAAGGAAAACATCAATACGATACGCCAGTTCAGGTAGCTGGAGAAACACAATATACCTACGATGGGAGGAAATTTGAAATTTTACTATATTAAACTCGGGAGGGGGGTTCACTACAACTGTCGAACATATTAGGCAATTTCTGATGACGGAGTCATCTTTCACCGAGGCACACGAATCCATACTCGAGGATTCATGTGGACACGAAAAATCCAGTCAGCGTTAGCTCGCTTATCGCGCATGCGCCCGCGCTACCTTACTGCCTGTGCATATTTCGTGCCACAAGTAGCTATAGATGAAGCACACAGTATAGTGTTCGATAGTGTGTGTTTGTGCTTGCCGCAAATTGATGCGATGCAGAATGCTCTGTAGATCATGTCGAGACACGTTGACAAAGAATCGATCCCATAACCAAGTGTATGGGAAACAGTATTCTTTATGAGATGAATTCTCATCATAGACCTCAAAATTTGCTTTGAATTCTACTGTTTGATTCGTGAGGGCGATCGCTATACTTCTCTTTGGGTCACGTAGTTCCATGGAAATTCTCATGATATTACCACGTTTTACTACGCTTATGTCAAAATCGGGTTGAAAGACTGCGCATTTTTATTTAAGTCCCTGATTCTTTCATTGAGCTCTTCGTTGCTCTAAACTGATTCACATGGATGAACTCAGGTTTCGAACAGGATAACCGACATCTTTCTAACACATTGGATCATCTTCGTTCGTCCTGAACGATGGCAAAGACCCGTAAAGTTGCAAAATTTGTAAGCCAGGCAGAATGACGTTCATTTGAGACTTTTTCCAGAAGCTTGAATCTGTCAGGAGCCTGGGAATAATTTCCTCCGTCAAAGTTTGGATATTTTTCGAGAGTATCCAACAGCTTTCATAGACTTAGACCCGCCTGATCTTCAGGAATGAAATCATGAAAAAAAGTTCAATATGTTGTACAACTGAGTGAGCGGGTCAATAATATTAGATACAGGTTGATGTTGTCAT
Organism: Eretmocerus eremicus; assembly: GCA_030522705.1. Taxonomy (NCBI): domain Eukaryota; kingdom Metazoa; phylum Arthropoda; class Insecta; order Hymenoptera; family Aphelinidae; genus Eretmocerus; species Eretmocerus eremicus. Next base: position 4,575 of record JAPYYZ010001978.1, on the reverse strand, counting down.
ATGGAGAGATCTTGTAATAATGACTGAAATGGTGGTGGTCTTCTTTGTCAAGGAGAGCTGGAAATTGGTTCTTCCATTCCGATATATGAATACCCAAACGCTTGCGCAGTGGAACTCGCTAACGACCACGCTTGGTTACGTCATTTCTCTTTGAATACCCATTCCCGATCTCGCGAATTCATACGAAACACTCATCAATAGCACCACCTCAATTCGAGCTCGAAGACGTTGATCGGATCTGGATAAACTTTGCAGGCGGAAAAGCAATGTTCGAGTATCTTACACACTTGAATTCGAGGAGATGGACCGCGAGAAGTAGTGCTCCATTCAATATTTGATTTCGTCACGATTCAATGACATAGCATCAATTGATAATTGAGGAAGGTGCGGTGAGATGCATGTTATCCAAATAACCCCGTTTTGGAGGGCGAAACCGCCGCCAATCGAATCACTTCTCAATTTTTCTGAGTATCGGAGTTATGCCTCTATGTTTGATTCACATTTTTGGGCAAATATACGTGATAACATCGCATCAACACTTTCTCCAATGTGATTATCTTGTCTCAATCTCCTCGACAAGCCTGCATCCATTGGTCAAGAGCCTTGCAAAATTTGTCCTTATAGTTTGCTGGCACAGCGTTACTTTTGGCAGAATTCCGTGTTTTTCGATCGCCAGAAGAAACATCTTGCCCTCTGTCCCTCGGGACAAAATTTTGTGCAAACGATCAAGCACATTGGGAGCTATTCTCCAAAAAAGATTTGGGACATTGTTCGCCTAGGTCATGAAACCAGGATTGATGGGGATTTTCCCTTGATACGAATTTGTTATAAATTCGTAATTAGCCTACTATCATATCAACTCGGAGATTATAACTTCCCAATTGTAGAATTCCAAGTTGTCTCCATTCTATTTGGAACTGACTATGTATCAGGAAGTAACGATATGTGAATACAGAAACTAACATTCTTTATTGAAACTTGTTGAAAATGGACATAAACCAAAATGTTCGCAGAAGTGGCTTGTGGGAGGTAGAAACCAGCAAGATCGAGATAACGTGCACAGCTAGTTCATTGTAACTCGATACAGCAATACCAGATAACGAGACATGACTCGGTGAAAACGGCTTACGTACGCGGGTCATTTGCTTACGTAAGCACGCACGTGGGCCATGTTTCCGAAAACGAGTTTCTGCTCATTAAAAGCGATGATTATGGAAGGATATCTGTTTTTCCGACGTATTGGGGGTGGAAAACTAACCTCAATGTCAAAAACCCGTGCAAAATACACTTTCATCTACTTAGCTCGCGCAGCTGCCCGCACCGGCTCACGTGAGCCGAGTCGTCGCAAATCTGTTTTTTTTTGGGTCGTATCCTGGTTATCCAAAGTTGTCAATTAGCGAGCATTTCAATCATTTAGGGTGAATCCAACATGTTTGTTGTGAAGAAGCGAGATATATCAGACTTCTTTGGCTGTCTCGCGTGAGAGCTTACGGCGAGGCTCTTGTGAGCTCTTACGTAAGCCACTTACGGAAGCGCTCACGTGAGCCTCGACGTGAGCTCTCGCGTCAGACCGGGGAACACGTGCATATAATTTTCAACGCATCGTATGAGTTGAATTGGAACGATTGCTGATCATTTCGATAATTTATGGTGCGTTCAACGTAATCGTCGTGCAAAAACGACAACCACGACACTTTTTGGTCGTCTCACGTGAGCTCTCAGACATGAGACCGGGGACTACGTAAATATCATTTTCAACGCGTCGCAGGGGTTGAATTTGATTGTGTCCATCATCTAGGGTGCGTTCAGCGTTGAGGTGAATGGGTAATAGATACTCAGCAATCTGTGGAGTAGATGGTGTATAGTTTATGTGAATTGATGTAAATCTCAATGAAAGGCCCATCACCTTCAGAAGACAGACTCTCCTCAAGTCTTGTAGATAGCTTGTATCATTTGAACAGAATGTTCTCAGAGTCTAAGACTCTATAACGCCTTAACATACAATGCCAAAATATTTGAGCTAAATCGAATGGGATATTGCCACCAACAAGCTTTTTGAGGAAGAGCTGTAATTTAGGATGGCGCATAGCATCACTACTGATTTTAAAATTATTTGGCATGACTCTACATGACCTTACAAATCCATACCTGTATGTGACAAGATATCGGCTGAAAATACTCCTTATATCCATAAAAAGAGGCAAAGACCTTTGAGAACAGAAGATTGACCCATACGTGATGGAGGAGATCATCGGGTAACAGCACACGAATACTGTTACTCTAGACAAATCTCTGACGTGCTCCAAGAATTTGAACGGAGACTATTGAATGTCAATGATTAAGTATTAGCTTGAAACTAACTGTCGTTGATGGCTTTGTGAATCCTCGAGAGGACGCCGTGGCCTAGTGGATCTAGTCCTTGGTCTCCCACGCGGAAGGCCAAGGTTCGATTCCCGGCTGGCACCATTGGGATTTCTTCTTATGTACTTTCCACGGCGCGATGGTTCGGAACCCCCCCCTTAAACTGTAGTTCCCCCTCACAGAGGTGAAATTGGTTCTTGGCAGTTGCTGACGCGCTGGTTGAGCGTAACTCAACCCCACGCACATGGGTGCCATCTGGATAGAGCTCGTAAGAGCAGGTGCCGAGATGTAGAACCAAGAAGTCATATCCATATTCGTATTTTATAAGGTACGAAGTATCTTTTGCAGAAGTCATCGGAATGAAAAATCGTTTCTTGTAAGAAATACAGGATTTTAGAAAAGAGCATGAGTCCATCGGTCGTGACATGCTAAGGAAGAAGGGCACAAGTGACCAAACAATTTTGGAAGATCCGTGAAACTTTGCAATAACACAGTTGTACGATTTAGTGTTGGGATCTCATCATTGATCTTCCATTCGAGAGAATTAGAGTAATTCTCACAATTTATAATATACATGAGAAAATAGAATGACTCAATGAAATCAGAGGTTGACAATTTATCAAATCAGAAGTTTTCAAAAAATTATTCTTGAACAAAATTTTCTTGGATCCGTTCACGTATCTCAGCCACCCTCCTGCATTTCATGTGGACGGATTGGCCTGCTCATCTTTATTTCGAGCTACTCATGAACCCTTGCATAGTTATTGATGAATTTCGTAATCATATCGCTTTATTTTTCCAATAATGAAGTGCCTCTCCTTCCCAGCTATTCGGAGCAAATCATACGAGTCGTCTGGGCGTTTAATGGATTCATGATAGCTTTTCGTGGCTAGTTCTATTGTGGTATGATCATTATCACATTCCATATAACGCGTGCTACTGATGAGGAATGTATGATCCACAATCTCCAAAGTATCTAATTTTTTATCATCATTCCTGAGTAATGCAATGAACATAGCAGCGAATATCTTACTTTCGTTTTCTACACTCATTGAATTGAGATTGTTGAGAGATAGAGTGTATCAGAGGTAAAGGGAGCACAAGTACGTTCCAAGCCTGGAACTTTGAGAAGCAAGATAATAGTCCTACCGAATAACCACACCCCGACTCGAAAAATTTTGAGGATCAGTAGAATATTCCCAAATAAAGACATACTACAAACGTGAGCCATAAAACCCCTAAGCCAGAAATCCTCAGGAGGAGAAAAAATTTTTCGAACTCCAGACGGGCTGCAAACCAAAAACCTTGCAAACCCCCAAGGGAAAATTTTGAGAACCGAGAAAATATTCCCGAGTCCCATACCAACTGCAAACCTGCGAGCTATCCCAAGCTCCTAAGTTGGAAATCATTAGGAGCAAGAGAATAGTACCAAATCCCAAGCGAGCTACGAACCCGCAAGCTCAACAACACCCAAGCTGACATTTTGACATTTTGAGGAGCACGATGATATTTTCAAATCTGAGACAAGCTAAGAACCCGCAAAGTAACAAACCCTTGAGCCGGGTATTCTAGGAAGCAGGGGAATATTTCCAAATTCCGGGAAGGCTAAAAGCCCGCAAGCTAAGAAATCTTCAATCCGGAAACTTTGAGGAGCGAGGGAGTAACCATATCGAATAACCACACCCCTATTCGGAGAATTTTCAGGATCGGTGGGATATTCCGAGATCAAGACACGCTACGAACCGTTGAGCCGAAAAACCACTGAGCTGGGGATTTTTTGAAGAGCAGGAGAATACTCTCATATCCCAAACGAGCTGCAAGTCCGCAAGCTTTGACTCCCAAGCCGGAAACTTTCAAAGAGCCACAAAATGTTCCCAAATTTCAGACATTCTACAAACCCGCAACCTAACAAACCTTTGAATCGGGAACTTTGAAGAGCCAGAAAGTATTCCCGAACCACGGACAGGCTACAAACTTGCAAGCGGATAGACCTCGATTCCAGGGTCTTGAAAAATCGGGAAAACAACCCCACGAAACCTCTTCATCAAGCTGTCCTGTTTTTCTAACAGGACAGCTTGATCCAGGATAGGCTCGATCAAATTGAATCTCTCTTGGAACGACGTGACGTTGCCATTTCCACCTCGCCTCACACGCGAGCAGTGAATGAGGCGAGTGATCAACTGTTGGCACGCATGTCGACTCTTGAGAAGCTCG
>JAPYYZ010001977.1:0-15405 GCA_030522705.1 Eretmocerus eremicus | reverse complement strand
AAGGAGGCGGGCTGCCGGTATGAGCAGCCGTCGCCAGGGATAGCCGGATGCCGGTGGCAGCGCTGCACAACCGAGAGCGAACGAGTGAGTTTTTTGAATTTTGCCGATCTCGGGATAGTGGCGTGAGTTACGAAACCCTCGCGCGTTACGTTCGCGTTTGTGTCGCTGCGTGGTGAGCGAAGTGCCGATTTTTATGGCCCGGGCTGCCGATTTTTTATTGTTGTGAGCTATACGAGGGACGAGACACCTCGCCGCGCGCGCGCTCGTCAGCTGACCGTTATCCCGAAACTCACGCTCATAGATCGTAAATAATGCCTCGAAATTAACTCCCGAACGCGCTGCCGCTTTTACATCGACCGAAAACCACGATGTGCCTGCGCGATTCACGCCACGAGATGTTTTTTTCGCGCATCGAAGAGTCGTATATATCGACGTGACCTGCCGCCTCCACCTCCCCCGCGCGGTACCACCCACCAAGCACGAGGAGAATCAGTGTTTGGAGTTTCCAAGCTCATGAGAGTTTTCACCGCGGATAGGGATTTGTTCTTTCGGAAAATGTCTCTTTCTCTGAAATTGCTTTCATTCTGTAGCTATAATGCGGAAGGTCTCTGTTTCAATCCTTGAAAGATTCAATTTTTGAGATCCAGGGCGCGTATTTAGAGAGCACTTTGAGCGAAAATATTTCTGGATAAAGACAATTTTCAAAACTCTCGTAAAAGGCATGGGATTGGTCCAATCGTCTTGAATAAACAAAGATATTTGTGTGATCGTGTCGATATACCTTTGTAGCATTAATCTCAAAACGCTGTTTTCAGACGCATTTTCAACGACAAGCTTTGACCCAGACCAAATGTTTGTTTTTGGAAGTACTTTCATTCTTTTGAGAAATTGGAACTGCGGTTGCAAGACAGTTTTGTTTTATCTCAATCCTCCTACAAGTGCCATGATTGCAATCTAACTTGCACACTCCGACTGCGCGCATTCAAAAGTATTGAAGAAACGTTCAGCTCACCTTGATTCGATCTCGTTTAGATAACCATCATCCCCTAGACGCTTTGTAGACGAAGTAGCTGTAGACAAAACAATCGACAAAACATCTGTACAGACAATTTTCACGATTCCAACGAAGATTGCAACAAAGTGAAATGTGACCTTGTTTGGCATGAGCAAAACGGGGAGAGTGCACAGCGTAAAGGTTCAGCAGATTTTATCTCAAAAACAGAAAGATAGGGACATTGTAATTCTAGAAGAAACTTCAATTTTAGAAAGATTTTGGTAAACAAAACGCGATCAGAGACAGTTTGGCAAAGTCTTTCTATCATTATAATGATGTAACCGTGTATGGATAGTTATCCATACATGGTTCACAATTAAATTCACTCTGAGTGATTGTGGATTTAAATAACGATATGAAATCATCTTGACGTTTTTCATAATCTGTTTCGCTTCGTTCAGATGTGTGAAGAACTGTGTTGAAGAGAGTCTACGCATTGCTCGCGTATTTTCGAAACTCGGCCATTTACACACACCAACATGTTGTTAGAACCGGAATTCGCGCACGGCGCGGCGACTCGTCGTAGCTCAGCTAACGTTGAAAACGTAAACAACGTTCACAGAGTTAGTTCGCCCTGACCCCAGTGACTGTATAGAGCGTCTTGATTTTAACCCAGTGTTAACAAATAAGTAGTTTCTAGATAAATTAAACAATAAAAATGACGTACTTTCAAAATTTGCAACGGTTATGGTCATTCAGATTTTCCGGATCTTCTAGTGGTGAATATTATCTCTGAATTTCCTCCATTGTCATAAAATCTTGCACGATTAATTTCCACTGTTTACGATCAGTGCTGTGCTTATTATTGCTCTGCCAACGTGAATATTTCGGTGCTTCCCTTCAAGTTATGCTTTACTACTGACACTGCGATTTCTCAAATAACTTTTGAGAATGCCTTCGTAGCGACAATGTTTGGTTGGAAATTCGATCCTCAGAATTGAAAATGTGCGCATGGCGCTTGTAAATGATGTTACGTTCATGGCTTCATGCCATTATGTGTCTACTCCAAATATTGAATAATACCTCTCCGGTTTCTATAAGTGTCCTGTCAATTCTGAAGTATGTTCTCATAGTACATCACTGGCATTTAGAAATAATCGCGGACGGTTGTACGAAATGAAACTTTCAATTATTCACATTTTAGCCCTCAAATCGTGATCGGTATTCACAATTATTAGTTCATTCAAAATCTGATACCAAGATTTGCGAGTCCATCTCGAGTTTACCGTAACGTGCAGCTTTTTTTTGAATTTGGCTTTGGACAAATCATAAATTGTTTGGTAGTTCAGTAATACTTAGCGATACGTACCAACTTTAGTCAACTCGAAGCCAACGACTCAGCCTTTTACAAAATTACAATGAATCTTAAATTTTTCGAATGTGAGGATACATTCCAAAAGTTATACTTTTCCGCATGTATAAATCATTCCGTAAAAAACAAATGACGAGAAAAGTATGCACGAGGTTGATCTGATGAATCTGTACAACAATTAAATTCTATCTTCAGAATGGAGACTGGTGTGAAAGAGGCTGAAGCATAGACATCATGTCATTACGATTTATTTGAAAATGAAATAACTCCAACAGAGTGATCTCAGGACAAACAATATCTTTGATTCCTTTTGAGTAAAGATTTCATCTCTTCAAAGTAGATAGCTCCAGATATAGCGTAGAGCTCTTGATTCATTTGGGTCAGCATGGTTTAGCTTAAAAATTTTCCTTCATAACAATATCCCGGGATCATATATATCAATTTGTTGAAATCATACAGAGCCAGTAATGGAAATAGTCTTATGGGAAGTCTTTGACGCAAGACTTATTCATAGTTCCCGACTCTCTTCCTATTTAGCCGAATATTTAGCACTTGTCATGTGCTCGGTCAGAATGTATCGATGGCCTGTGCTCGATGGACCCATTGCTTCCTCCACCTCTTGCGCGCGTACAATCTGAAGCGGTGCTCCATTCGAACGTATCGCGAGCCTGGCCTCCCCAATTCGACGACAAATCATCTTCAGCAGCACCAGCCTCACGGGCCTCCCAACTGATTGCAGGCGGCGAGCTGCTCGCGTGGAGCGACCCGAGCTGCTGGGACCCACAGCAGCGGACGGACGGCTCTCCGCCGGCGGACCCGATAGCGAGCGGCTGGCACCAGCAGCCCCGGCCGGGCCTCCTCGTCGGCGGCAGCACCGGCTCGCCCAGCAGCACCAGCAGCGCCAGCAGCGTCGGCGGCGACGAGACGCACGGGCTGCAGCAGCAGAGGGCCGAGCTCGGCGGCCAGGTCGGCGAGCTGGCTTGCCTCGCGAGCCTCATGGCGGGCTACATAAAGCCTGAGCCGCCGAACAACCTGGGCCCGAGCTCGCAGTACCACCACCACCACCACCAGCAGGCCGTCAGCCACGCGCACCAGGCCGCCCAGGCAGCGGCGGCCGCGGCGGCCCACCACATAGGCATGGGCCACCACCACCATCACCACCACCACGCGGCGGCCGCGGCGGCGGCCCACCACCTCGCGGCGGGCCCCTTCATGGCGGCCCACCCCCACGCGCCACACCCCCTCGACGCCCACTCGCTCGTCGGCTACTCTCAAGGTGAGCCCTCTCTTCTCTATCGTCGCTCTGTGTCCTTTTGTTCTGCATGAGTAATTGATAGAACGCGCTGATTTGGGGTCTGCTGGGGGTGCGCGAGAACGATTTTCTTGGTACAGGGATTGCACGCGTTAGTCGTTTTCGAGGGGAATCGAGGCGGATACACAATTCTAACTCTGCCAGGACTTTGCTTTTGATCTGCTCGGATTATTTCTGTATCGGTGTGGTGCAGCTCTAGGATGGGAACTGAAAACTTGAGTTTGTTTTGAAATCGGTAAAAGTACCACTCTTAACGAGTACCGAGATGGGCTTCCTCGGAGATTAAAAATCATCACACGTTTCCCCCAAAAATATTTAAGAATACCGGAAAAGTCCATATTTCTCAAAAAGGGAAAATCACTGCGAAAACATGAATGTTCCACTACTTGAGAATTGTCTCAAGAGTACGCAGAAGCATAACAAGATGCTAATACTAGTCAGGTATTGGCTCTGGAAGATTGAAAGGAAAAGCTAAATATTCCTTAAAAAATGTAAAGAGTAGTGATGAAACTAATTTAAGAAGTAACAAGAGTAGTGATGGAACTAATTTAATCGAATGTCAAATTTGTTGACAGATTAAATTGATATTTCATGATTCATCGACCATAATATTCCAAATTCGATATTAGTCTCGTTGCATATCTGATTACAACTCGAACAGCAGTAAGTTGCGACAAATTATGGTCTAAGATGTACTAATTATTATCTTGCGAAAAATCATTCGAAAAACCCTACAATTTTTTACGCCTGATATGCCGAAAAACTATTGTTTTTTACATACCTAAAGTTGACCAATACGCAGAACCATGAGATAACTCCAATAGCCGGCTGTTTGAAGATTTTAACAGAAGAGTAGAATTGGTAATATACTTCATTCATTTTAATTACTCTAAAGTGTCTAGTGAACAGCCGGAGGAATTTCGCGATTATTATCTAGACAATTTTCGATCAGCATCATTTCGTAGTAGTAGAGAATCGAACTATGTCACTGCCTTTGCGTTTTACACTGGTTGTCTATTCTATCAATCTCTTGAGCCATGAACGATGGAGAAATAGAAGGTTGATTTTTTTAATTGTGATTATTATTGCAAGATATCACAATGTCACTCTCGGATTTTTAGCGCCTACCGAACCAAATTTCATGAAGCTTGTTATATTTTAGAGCATTTTCAAGAAAAATGTTGAAGGAAAAAATTATGTTTTTGAGATATCACACTTTCTTCGTGTCTGATGTAATATCGATTTTTCGATATTTTATTTCAAATATTTCGAGGAAATATCCTTACGATTCCATTACGTATCTTTTGGAAAAATGAGAAAAATTTTTCTGAATTTTTCCTGTTTGAATGTGAAAATGTTTGTAAAGATGTAGATGTATGTCGGATTATCGTTTGGTATTCCTTAATAATATTTAGAATAATGAGCAACTTCAGTCAAAATGTAATGAAGCCGCTGACTGCATCATCTACCTTGCAAAATTTTTGAGAGAGCTCATCATTCGTTCAAGACCTGCCATGTCAATATTGTAAGGATTGCGACGAGCAATCCTATTCGGCTGAATTTCTTCATTTTAGTTTCGTATTTATTTTTTCTATAACAATTTCTCAAAGTTTGAACAATTTTTCCACTTCATTTTTCCATCGTGACGGAACGCGACGATTTTCAACACCACTACCTATGGCTCGCATTTCACTCTCGTCGCAACTTATTGATTGCCACCGAAGATATCTCGCGCGTTCTGAAAATCTTCCCAATGTATATGTGATGCGAAACCCTTGCCGAAGTTTCTCTCGCTGCGATTCTTTCGCGATCGAAGTGCAATCGCGTAAGGTCACCGAAGCCAAACGCTGCCCGGACTTCCCCGCTGCTCGCGACGGAGTCTCTTGCTCCTCGTCGCCGTCGCGTCATCGTCGTCATCGTCGGGAGCGAAAGCAGAGCGCTTGCAGAGAGTGGGAGGAAGGCGGGCAGCGAAGGAGGGAGGCAGGCAGGCTGGAGGGTGGAGGTAAGCCGCTTATCGCTCCGACGGCAGCCTCCGCGCAGCCAACTGCCCTCCGCCGTTGCCATGGCTACGCGTCATAGCAGCACCGCGCGCGAGAGGGAGATGCAAACCGCGCTCCGTGCAGACCCTCGCTGCGAGACGCGATATACTCGCTCGCCTCGCGGCGCACTTGTTGGATACTCATATTCGCAATAGACAGCCCATGTTTATTTTATCGCCGCCCGCGGCCCCGAGATACTGTACACCGCCGCGAGTACATTCATCTCGACCCGCGAGGATGACTGCCGGACCGATGACTGCGAGTGGGCATCGCACTGTATTTGTATCGCTCCGGGCTGTTTCTGCTCGCGAGTCGCGCGCGCGTGGGCATGTATACGGGGTGTTCCGTCGGGGCCTCGAACGGCCAATATTGGGGGAGTAGTCGCGTGGCTGCGCCTCGGGCCGCTAATTGCAGGGTAAACACGCTCGGCGCAACTATATACCGCCTGCGAAAGAGCAGCGCGAGAGTGGGTGCAACCCGGCGCGTGAAAAACGACACTCATCCGATTAAAGTTCTATGCGCACGGGGCCGTCGGAGGAGGGCCGGGCCCACTCGCGAGGTGTTGGCTTACGGGGTGGCTAATGCAAGAATATAGCCGCACGTGCACGATGGGATTGGCCGCAAGTGTGTATCGGGTGCCCGGGCTCCCATAGACCGGTAGCACGTGCCGCGCGCGTGAAATTCGCTTACGACGCCCACTCGCATTTATTCGTACTCGAGAGATACAAGCGCGCATTGACTCGAGACATTTCTCGCATCGGGATACGAGCGCAGAGTACGAATTTGCCCATTAGCCGGCGCCTCTGATCTCGTTTCGCAACAGCGAGCCCGCGCGTCTCTCCGCCTGCTCTGCAGTAACTTCTGCGATGCGCCACCCACGATATAGACAGAGCGCCCCCTCGTTTCTGGCGTGCCGTGCTCACTCGACTACTCGATTTGCCCACTCTCGCGCGACAGAGTCATAAATCGAATAACGCACCCGGCCACGCTCGAATATGCCCGATCGATTACCCGCCTAATTGAAAGAGTCTATACTCTCGGCTCTCGCCCTCCGTCGCGGCTCGTTACACCCCCGCGTCTCATCGGGCGCGCGAGTCTGCGGCCCATCGACATCGCTCTCGTTGGCACGCGTGCAAACACAGAGCTGTATTTCGATACTATAATGACCGTACTTGTCGATTCACTTGTTTTCATCGCAGTGCATTGAGTAGGATACTTATTTGTATTTGGGGTTCTTCGCACAATTTAGTATCTAGTGCTTTATAGGTAAACGGGCACCATTTGCAGGATTGGCTATTTTTACAATTTTCTTATTTCAGCAATACACCGGCCCAAATCTTATCCAATTTTATTGCAGTCTGCACAGTTCTGGCGAAACAGCTCTTTTCAAAACGAATCTAAAAATTTATATGTACTTAGTTGGGCTTGATTTGCACGTTGAATTTTGCGACATGACTATTGCTCGAGGCTGAGCTTTGCTCTGTATCCCACGTTCGCCATACTTTGCGTAGCTGTCATCGTTTTGAATTTTCTCACAATTTTTCTCGGCGTTTCATCGTAATGGCGTACCCTGCTGCTATTTCTCGGAATAAAAAGCATAAAAAGCCAGCGCAAAGATCAGCAGTTTGCACATTTTACGAGCCATAGCCTCGCGCAACAATTTTCCTTATATCCGTCAATATTATAAGCAATAAAACGCCCGCAATGCAGAGTTTAGTTCATCACACGAGCTTTACATGGATGATGAAAACATTTAGAGTTTTATCTCATAGAGGCAGAGTTATTTTCCCGCGGCTCCAGCGATGCGTGCCCCGCCACGCTACCGAGTTTTACGATCGACATCGCGAAACCGCTATGCACCGGCAGCCTCGTCGCTCGGCTGAACATCGATATATTGTCCGACGTCCGTCTCGTCGTGCACGCGGGGGGTAACCTGCATCGATGAGTAGGGTGCATCCCGGCGGACTGCCTCTCGTCGGCGCAGCCCTCGTCAAAAATATTCCCGGACCCGTCACAGCTCATCGCGCCGCGGAAAATCGGCCCGGAGCCGTCGCTCGGCGGCAGCTCGCTCTTGACGCGCGGCCGCGCGGGGGTTGAGACGAACACGGGCCGCGCCGCCGTCTCTCGGACGATGCTGTCTGGCCACTCGAGCGCGATTCCGGCGATTTCTGCAGCAACGTACAGCTCCCGTCGGGAGGATCGCCGGAGCCCCCCGAAAGAGTCGGGTTTTTTCGCGGCCAAAGCCCACAGACAGCGAGCGAGGACGACGTTATGGCTCGATAAGGAGGCGGAGATGCCGCGGAGTCGGTCCTCGTCGCTGTCGCTACGTGTATACGGCCGTACCTATGTCGCGCGGGCGAGAGAGCGACGGCAACGGCGGCGTATCCAGAGCGCGACCGTGTGCCCCCTGCGACCCCCTCGTAAGCGGATTACGTGGGTCCCGAAATCGAGGCGACCGCGTTGCGCCGCTGCTGCAACGCCAGAGGGGACTCTGTTCCGCTCTGCTCTCTCTGGCGACGAGAAATTGCGCTATCGCGGCTTGGCACATCTATGTACGAGGCCGTCGCAGTGCAGAACACGGAACGCGCGAAGGCCTCGCTCTCTCTCTCTCTGCCTCGCCCCGAGTTGTTGTAAAAAATACATCGAGGGCGGAGACGAGCAGAGTTCGGCTCGCGTTGGTAATCTGGAAGAGTCTCTTTTTGAACTCGAAATCGTTGTTTTTGTTCTCGGTCGGCCAGGCATGAGCCAGAGGAAGCAGCGACGCGAGAGGACGACGTTCACCAGGTCGCAGCTCGACGTGCTGGAGAACCTGTTCGCCAAAACGAGGTATCCCGACATCTTCATGCGAGAGGAGGTCGCCCTCAAGATCTCACTGCCCGAGTCCAGGGTGCAGGTAAATATCGACACTCACTATACTATTTGGATCCATGACTTTTCCAGCCCTTTGATACATATATGCACGGCCCCGCACCCTCGCTTCAACAATTCCTGCAAACAGAGCGATAGGTACGCTTACTCCCGTGCATCGATTCGAATGCCAAAGGCTCTTTCTCTGCGCTTTTATAATGCACTCCCGCTCGAGATGATGAGCGAGCGCTTCCACCCGCAGCCGAGCAAGAGCTTACGCCGCGAGTCGTGCGGGACGTCCTCGGCCGAGGAGAGCTTGCTCGTTCGCTGATTCGTGCCCTTTGTGCTTCGCGCGAGTAACTTGCTGAGCGCAGCTCTGATTCTCAATCTCGTCTCTTCAACCTACACTCCCTTACGCGTACGATTCAAGTTCGTGTGTGTGATGTGCACGAATCGCCAGCTCTGCGGCTTTTCCACCCTCATATTCATTACTGTTTATTGTGCGATTCCTAGTCGAGTTTGAAATTCTTCGCATAAGTATACTCACACGGCAGTCACTTGTTCATTGTAAAAATGTTCCAAAAGGGTTACTTTTGATGCGGAAAATTCACACCGAAAAGTGAAAAAGTTTCATTATTGAGTCCATGTACTTAATATATACTCGCCATGAAATCGCACACAAATTTATAAAATGAATTTCAGTAAAATCCTCGAAAAAATCTCAGAAAACTTTCGCGTGAAGTTTTTTTCTGAAACATCGACCTAGAATTATTTTTGCAATAAATTGGTGGAATTTTATTGTTATTCTTCAATACTAGAGTCTGCTATCGTTAACTGGGGTTACTTTAAGCACCGAATTGCTCCCTTAAAAATTTGATTCATTATATTATTCCTCAATAAAATTCTGCTACTATCAATCGGGATTTTCCCGATCACCGGTTGACTCATTTTAAGACGCACGTGAGTTGTGATAGGTTATCTTAAGACTCTGAAATCAATTTTTCCAATCACGGTACGCAAGATTAATGTACGTCGCCCGTAAGTCACTTTAGCAACTATAGCTCTTTAACTATTTCAGAGTGTAATTCCGTGAAATCGTACTGAATTAGAGAGACTTCTCACTAAGAAATATTTAGAGAAAAGTTCGAATTTTATGTCAATATTCGGGCAAAGGTCATTTGCAAAATGGGAGTTTTCTGGAGATTATTGACCAAGTTTTCGTAGACTTGCGTTCAGGTGCTAGAGACTCTCACAGGCAGAAATCATTGTTATTGCGTATCATGAGTAGGTCGAATTGGTTTTAGAATCTTGCTTCAGCGATAGTTTGGCCCCACAAATCATTTCTTTTCAGGTGTTCCCAAGTATTCCGCGCTGTTCAAAGTGATCTGGGTTGTCGGTACTTACCATCTCCGGTCTTGATTTTACAAAAATTACTTGAACATATTTCTTGCCGTGCAAGAAAGTATAAATTTAGTTGGTAACAAATTCACCACAAGGTAAACATCTTCATCGTAGGCTTGAAGATTGGTTGGGGAGCACTATTGCGAGCGCACATAATAATCATCCTCAAGTCGCGCAATTCATTAGGGATGCGAATTATCGTCATAACGCAAAGTGTTTTCAACCCGTATATTCTCCCGAACTGGTCATTCGGCGTCACCACGCAACTCCCAGACATCGTAGTTTTTTCTACCAAAAGATGGGGATAATTTTACGAAAGCGTTGTTGCTATATCGTCAGTGAGTGACTACGCTTCAATCGCCCGCACTTAGCTTGAAATAGTTCAACTTCAAACGGCAACATTCCATCTCTCTTTCGAGTGGATAAATTTCGACCATAAATTCAAACGGTAAAAAGTCGCGGAAGAGGTAACTTGACTATTTTGTGAGAAACTCATTTTCGTATAATACACGCAAACATGTCTCGTTTCACTTATCCGCTACACAACACATGGTTTCAAAAGAGTATGATGTATAACGGCCCGACGAAAGAGGCGTGAAAGGATCTTTCTCTCGTCATCGTGATGTGGGCCGAGTTTCTCTGATCAAAAGTCGCTCGAGACAGCTTGACGTCTCTCTTCATACCGAAACATCCCAAAGCAAAATTCACAAAATATTTTCTTTCATTTGTCACCCCGTGCTGGATCCACATCACGATGAAGAGGAACTCGCTCTCCCGAATAAAGACACTCCGCGCCTCGCGAGCCCAACACACAATGTGTTTCTTTACATCCGCGCACATCATACCTATTTATTCGGATGCAGTCACATAATGGCACAGCAGCAGACTACCCGCATCCGAATTTTTCGGCTTTCCCCTACTGGGCATACGTGTAACGCGATACCGCGATAGTCCCGCAAATCATCTCAAAAGTCGCGATCGCGTCTCGATTCTCGGAATCGCTCGGGCGCAAGGCCGTGTTCCTCCTCCTGCTCTCTCGGTTCGTGATATCCAACGGCGTCAGCCAATAACGAAACACGCGTCGCCGTGGGCGCTATTATGTACAACGCGGTCGAAGGTAAAATGATCGGGTCTCGCGGCAACGGATCCGGCTACTGGTTTCCGCTCTCTCACCTTGTCCATCAATCACGTCGCGCTTTGCGCATCGCTCGCGCGGCTCGCGCTCGATTGGCCAATTTTCGCGGCGGCGTCACACGCATCGCGGCCCCGCTCGCGTAAGAGAATACCCGTGTACATTTGGGGGCCAGGGGGGTTCTTCGCACCACGCGCTAATAATGTATATGTATGTGTAGAGGGTCGCTCGCGTCTGCGTGCCGCCGCAACTCTCGGCGGGATTTACGATATATTTATATAGAGCCGGGCGGAGAGGGAGGCACATATAGATATCGGGAGCCGGAGAGCGGGCTCCTCCCCTCGCTCTGCGGCCGTGTGCTTTCGCGGCGAGATCCGCCATTGTTCCGGGGGTCCGGGCGCAACATTGATAGATAGAGCCCAGCGCTCGTGGAATACATCGGGCAGCAGCCGAGCGGAACAGCTCCATCATCACCTATACTATCCGATTGAAATTTTCACCCCCGACCGCAGAACACGGCCTCGTTGCATCGGGCGCCGATTGGACGGACGAAAATAAAACGCGCCCCGCGTGGTAGTGCGACCATACATGAATTTTTACGACCCATACGTACGCGCGAGAGGTATCATTCGTCTTGATTAGGAAGAAATTATGTTTTTCACGCCATAGTGCGGCGGGAATCGCTGGGGCGCGACCAATTGTCACACTGCGCCAGCCCTAGCGGGGATTACGGTAGATATATCGTATAGTTGGCGGTGGCGGTCGGACCTCGCTCGCGTCGCTCGGGATATGGAACAATTAATCACGAGGCGCGCTATCGTTCGGAGGGTGGTATCTATCTCTCGCTTCGCGCCAGACGAGCCACTCGCGCACGTGATGAGGGTTGCTTCCGCGTACGCACGATGTCGGAACCCACCGTGATTTGACGGGCCTCCTCTCTCACAATACGCGCCACAGCAACAATGAATTGCCTCCGGCTCTACCTTTCATTTGCTCTATTGCTTCTTTCGCTTCATCCTACCGTCTCATTGGCCGCTGTCTCTTTATTTATATTTATGGGAAATCATCGACGTATTCAGGTGCACTGGCGGATTAACTTTTTTTCTCATATTTTCCTACATGGTGAGAGCTAATCGGCTGTGAAATTTATAACTTTTTGTCTTCCAAATTCACATAGACTTCCGGATCGCCTATAATATCCTTTGGCCACATTGTGAGTCTCGGAACATTCGCCTCTTTAGAATCTGATCGACTCGTAGAATGAACGTCTCAATATGCAGGGCAGTGAGAACCATTTTCCTTCAGAGATTCAAACGCCATTTCCCATCTTATAGGCTTGAAAATATTGTAACAGTATGGTTGTTCCTACGATCTTCCTATGGAGATGATCTGCGTGGCTCAATCATTTCTTGCTCAAGAGGAATTTCCACTAGATGCTGAGTCTTCTTTTGATGGTTCCTCATCATTCTATGAATATATTTTTGTCCAAAGAAGATTATAGATAAACCCTACCCACAATTCTGTTAGCATTTGACAATTGATTATGAAAACATAACATCTCTCTCAGAATTCACTGCATCACGCACCGAGTCAGCGTATATAGATATTGTGATAATTTTTTCCGACGGATTATGGGCAGGACACAGCCTTTGGGACAGTTGAAAGTGTTGCGAATCAATATATTTAGTCACTTTTGAAATTAAACTATGTTGCATCTCATCTTACTCTTGTTCAAATTCAGTAGTTTGCAGTGGTCTCGAATTTGCGCCAAAGTTTTTTTTAAACTGATGCTATTTCCCCATTAAAATTCGTCTGTTTTAAGTTCCAAATTCGGTACAATATGGTTACATTGGGCATCTACGATTTTGATCACTAATATCTAATAGATCTCTGATATTCTAGATCATACACTGAGATGCATTGTTTATAAAATCATAGGTCAGATTAAATCCAAACAAAAACATTAAGCATGAGTTCAAATCGATTATTTGCTCGATTCTCCTTCTACAATGACCCCTTTTATGTTTGAAGTAAGTAAAGAGTGAATGAAGAAAAAAAGAGAAATACAGAATGGTACTGGAATCGTAACTTGTAAGCCAGGAACTCTGATTTCATTGATAAGATCAAACGCTCGTTGACATGGGCGAACGAAAAGGGATTCAAGATTCGTAGAGACACATCAGCTGTATACGTCGACTCGATTCAAAGGCGCATACAGTAGGGTTCACTGCTAATCTTTCTGGGCAACTCCATGCGTGGAGCGCTCTCGCAGCCACTTTGATTTTATCGTATTATCACATTATCACTTCATCAGTTCCTGCCCCTTGCTGATATGAGACTGATCTATTGGATCACTCGACGGCGGCGCTGAGAGCTCACAAATTAACTGCCTACTCTGTGGATTTGATCCAATTTATACGCGTCAGATTTGTCGGTGAGCCATTTATCAAAGCTTCCCCGCAGCGCTGCAATTTTTCTTCGTGAACGCATCAAATGCTCATCAAACATTTTGCGAGTGCGTTCTCTTCAATTTTACTCGGTTTCTACACAAGTTTCACTCCTTCTTGGAATATATCCTTATTTCAGGATGGTATGATAAGGTATTTTTTGGCCCAGCAAAATTTTCTCTCAAAACCAAGTCTACGAGAAGTAGTATCTCCCGGGAATGTTTATTTTCAATATCTTGTTTCAATATCTTGGAACGAAAAATTAGAAAGGGTAAAATAATGAGAGCAAACCCCGAGTGAAATTGCCGTGAACGTATTCTTGACAATTCATAGCACAATATTGGCGAAAGAACAATTGAACGATTATTTTATTCTCATAAGCGCGACCCAGAGCTTTGTATCGGGTTGCAGTCGAGTATTCGAGCACGGCTTTGACCTCGTTTCGATCGATGTATCGATTGTAGAAAAAGAGTTTCTTGCGCAACAAGATGCAGATAAACTAGACGAGACGGACAGAGTCGCGATCAGCTTGTTTGCGTACACGCGCGCCCTTTTCCGAGCCCAAGCTAAATCCAAAGCGGCTTAGCAAATGAAAATAAACTCGCGCGGATATACCTACATCGCGCGGCGGGTCGCGTTCTTCTCCGCGGCCACGATGGGTCCGCACTCGCCACCTCCCATGTCACATGTGCGAGGGCGTGCCGTTGTGGAATACGAAAATTTCCGGAAAATATGTGCCATAATGGGGACACACGCATACATCGCCCTCAATGGGCCCGGATCAGCGGGGGACGACGCATTCTATATATTGTGGACGATGGGCCTCAGTAGGTGAAAAAAGAGCTCGTTCGAGGCATTCTGAGCCGCGGTGACGTGAGTATACAGACTCGCGGCGAGTGACGAGAGGTGCCCGACGGGCGGCCGCGCTTCGATCGTAAGTACACGTCGTCGCGCTGAGTGGCGGCCGACAACAGCAACAACACGACAATGAGCGTACACAGTGCGATCGTAACGAATTCTTCGGGGCACAATAATGGGCACGCCTCGCGGGATGCGCGCACCGCATGTGGGACGCAGGCCGTGTGGGCCGTCGGAGGACGATCGCGAGGTGTTTTGATGTGTCGCGCCATTGAGACGCTGGTTCACGCTCCGCGGGTGAAAAGCCCTCCTCGGCGGCCGGGCTCGAGCGTCAATAATTGGCGCTGAACGAGAGGGGCCCCCGGGAAACCCGAGAGGGCCAATATGCCGTCGCTCGCGCGGTAGCTCGAGAAAAGCTCAAAAGTGGGCCTATGCGTGTCGCGCGGGCTCGCTGATGCGCGACGAAAAATGCGGATGTGGAGAGGAGCTCGTCGTGCCGCGCCGCGCTGAAAATGGGACAAAAGCGAGGAAAATCTGCAGCCAGCCAGCCGTGGATATGCGTGTATTCGGCTCTCCGGTGCGCACCGGCGTATATATACGAGGGTGCGTTCTGCGCTCGCTCTACGCGCGAGTCGAGTTAAGCCGATGTGAATAGCGCGCAACTAGAAAGGGTGTAGTGTACACAGGGCCGCCGGAAAGCGTCTGTGTAACGCGGTTATGGAGCCAGCGATCTCTCTCTCTCTCTCTCTCTCTCCGTCTGGCTGCCGGGGCAAAGTACGCGAGAGTACGTGAATAAAACGCTCCGCTTGCCATAGCCGCGCTCCCTTATTCCAACGCCGCGTATATGTACAGAGTAATACCTATATGCAAAGGGAGCAGGAGCATATCTGTGTGCGCGCGAGCAGACAGACGGAGCGACGGATGGCAACGTCGTTGATTTGTTCCTGGATTATAGCCCTCGTGTCGCCGACGCTGCTCTGCCGCACTCCCACGCACAAACACA
>JAPYYZ010001975.1:0-23944 GCA_030522705.1 Eretmocerus eremicus | reverse complement strand
CAAATCCGGATCGATGCTGATAATCAGCATTGGATGGGGACGGATTGGCAATCCGGTTCGATGTTGCAAATTGGCATAGCCCATGCTCAATCCGATCCGTTTCAATGGAATCCAATCCGCCCCAATGCTGTTCATCGGCATTAGGAGGAGACGGATCGCTAATCCGGTTCAATGCTGAAAATCGTCATTGACCAACTCAATCGGATCCGGATCAATGCTGATTATCGGCATTGGAGGGAGAAGAATTGCCAAACCGGATCAATGCTGTTTATCGTTATTGACCATCCCTAATCCAATCCGGATCGATGCTGATTATCAGCTTCGGTTGGGGACGGATTATCGATTCGGATGAATGCTGCGAATCGGCATAGACCATGCTCAATCTCATTCGAATCCGTGCTGTTCATCGGCTTTGAATGGGGACGGATCACCAATCCGGATCAATGCTCTTCATCATGATTGAGCTCGGTCAATCCAATCCGGATCAATGCTGATCATCAGCATTGAATGTGGACGGAATGCCAATCCTGTTCAATGCTGCAAATCGGCATTGCCCATGCTCAATCCAATCCGGATCGATGCCGATAATCAGCATTGGATGAGGACGGATTGGCAATCCGATTCGATGTTGGAAATCGGCATGGCCCATGCTCAATCCAATCCGCATCAATGGAATTCGATCCGCCCCAATGCTGTTTATCGGCATTAGAAGGAGACGGATTGCCAATCCGGTTCAATGCTGAGAATCGTCATTGACCGACTGAATCGGATCCGGATCAATGCTGATCATCGGCATTCGAGGAGGACGGATTACCAATCCGGATCAATGCTGTTTATCGTTCATTGCCCATCCTCAATCCAATCCGGATCGATCCTGATCATCAGCTCTGGATGGGGACGGATTATCGATTCGGATCAATGCTGTGAATCGGTATTGATGATCCTCAATCCAATCCGGATCAATGCTGATTATCGGCGTTGAATTGGGTCGGATTGCTAATCCGGATTAATGCTGTTTATCATGATTGACCATTGTCAATCCAATCCGGATCAATGCTGATCATCAGCATTGGATGAGGACGGAATGCCAAATCGGTTCAATGCTGCGAACCGGCATTGCCCATGCTCCATCCGATCCGTATCAATGCTAATTATCAGCATTGGATGAGGACGGATTGCGAATCCGGTTCAATGCTGCGAATCGGCATTGACCATGCTGAATCAAATCATGATCAATGGAATCCAATCCGCCTCAATGCGATCCAATCCGCCGCAATGCTGTTCATCGGCATTAGGAAGAGACGGATTGCGAATCCGGTTCCCATGCTGAGGATCGGCATTGACCATGCTCAATCCAATCCAGATCCGTGCTGTTCATCGGCTCCGAATAGGGATGGATCACCAATCCGGATCAATGGTGTTTATCGTGATTGACATATGTCAATCCAATCCGGATCGATGCTGATAATCAGCATTGGATGAGGACGGATTGGCAAGACGGTTCGATGTTGGAAATCGGCATAGCCCATGCTCAATCCAATCCGGATCAATGGGATCCAATCCGTCTCAATGCTGTTCATCGGCATAAGAAAGAGACAGATTGCCAATCCGGTTTCCATGCTGAGAATCGGGATTTACCATGCTCAATCCGATCCGGATCAATGCTGTTCATCGGCATTGAATGGGGATGGATTGCCAATCCGGTTCAATGCTAAGAATCGGCATCGACCATGCTCAATCCGATCCGGATCAATGGAATCCAATCCGCCCCAATGCTGTTCATCGGCATTGGAGGGGGACGGATTGCCAATCGGGATCAATGCTGTTTATCGTTATTGACCATCCTCAATCCAATCCGGATCGATGCTGATTATCAGCTTTGGATGGCGACGGATTATCGATTCGGATGAATGATGTGGATCGGTATTGATCAGCCTCGATCCAATCCGGATCAATGCTGATTATCGGCATTGGGAGGAGACGGATAGCCGATCCGGATCAATGCTCTTCATCATGATTGACCATGGTCAATCCAATCCGGATCAATGCTGATTATCAGCACTGGATGAGGACGGAAACGCCAATCCGGTTCAACGCTGCAAATCGGCATTGCCCATGCTCAAACCGATCCGTATCGATGCTGATTGAACGGCATTGGATGAGGAAGGATTGCGAATCCGGTTCAATGCTGCAAATCGGCATCAATTATGCTCAATCAAATCCGGATTCATGGAATCCAATCCGCCTTAACGCAATCCAATCCGCCTCAATGCTGTTCATCGGCATTAGAAGGAGTCGGATTGCCAATCCGGTTTTCATGCTGGAAATCGGCATCGACCATGCTCGATCCAATCCGGATCAATGCTGATTATCGGCATTGGGAGGAGACGAATTGCCAATCCGGTTCAATGCTGTGAATCGGCATTGACCATGCTACATCCAATCCCGATCAATGCTGATTATGGGCATTGAATAGGGACGGATTACCGATCCCTTTTGATGCTGAGAATCGGCATGGACCATGCACAATCCAATCCGGATAAATGCTGTCCATCGGCATTGAATAGGGACGGATTGCCAATCCGGTTCAATGCTGCGAAACGGCATTGACGATGCTTAATCTAATCCGGATCCGTGCTGTTCATCGGCATAGGATAAGGACGAATTGCCAATCCGGATGGATGCTGTTTATCGTAATTGACCATTGTCAATTCAATCCTGATATGTGCTGACTATCAGCATTGGATGAGGACGGACTGCCAATCCGGTTCGATGCTGGAAATCGGCAAAGCCCATGCTCAATCCAATCCGGAACAATGCTGATGATCAGCATCGGAAGGAGACGGATTGCCAATCCGGTTCAATGCTGGAAACCGTCATTGAACCTCCTCAATCCAATCCGGATCAACGCTGATTATCGGCATTGGAGGGAGACGGATTGCCAATCCAGTTCAATGGTGACATTTGGCATTGACCATGCTCAATCGGATCCGGATCAATGCTGTTCATCGGCGTTGAATAGGGACGGATTGCCGATTCGGTTCAATGCTGAAAATCAGCATTAACCATGCTTAATCCAACCTGGATAATGCTGTTCATCGGCATTGAATAGGGACGGATGGCCAATCCGGGTAAATGCTGAGAATCGGCATTGACCCCGCTCAATCCAATCCGGATCTGTGCTGTTGATCGGCATTGAATAGGGACGGATTGGTAATCCGGTTCAATGCTGAGAATCGGCATTGACCATGCACAATCCAATCCGGATCAATACTATTCATCGGCATTGGATAGGGACGGATTGCCAATCCGGTTCTATGCTGCGAAACGGCATTGACCACGCTCGATCTAATTCGGATCAATGCTGATTATGGGCATTGGATAGGGACGGATTGCCAATCCCTTTCAATGCTGAGAATTGGCATAGACCATGAACGATCCAATCCGGATAAATGCTGTCCATCGGCAGTGAATAGGGTCGGATTGCCAATCCGGTTCAATGCTGCGAAACGGCTTTGACGAAGCTCAATCTAATCCGGATCCGTGCTATTCATCGGCATAGGATCAGGACGATATTCCAATCCGGATGGATGCTGTTTATCTTGATTGACCATTGTCAATCCAATCCGGATATGTGCTGACTATCGGCATTGGATGAGGACCGACTGCCAATCCGGTTCGACGCTGAAAATCGGCATAGCCCATGCTCAATCCGATCTGGAGCAATGCTGATGATCAGCATTGGATGAGGACGGATAAACAAGCCGGTTCAATGCTGCAGATCGGCATTTACCATGCGAAATCCAATCCGGATCAATGGAGTCCAATCCCCCTCGATGCTGTTCATCGGCATCAAGAGGAGACGGATTGCCAATCCGGTCCAATGCTGAAGAGCGGATTTGACCATACTCAATCCAATCCGGATGAATGTTGATCATCAGCATCGGAAGGAGCCGGATCGCCAATCCAGTTTAATGCTGAGAATCGTCATTGACCATATTCAATCCATACCGGATCAATGCTGATCATCGGCATTGAATAGGGACGGATTACCAATCCCGTTCAATGCTGGAAATAGGCATTGACCATGCTCAATCCGATCTGGATCGATTCTGTTTCTGGCTTTGAATAGGGAAGGATTGCCAATCCGGTTCGATGCTGCGAATCGGCATCGACCATGCTCGATTCGATCCGGATCAATGCTGTTCATCGGGCTTGAACAGGGACGGATTGCCGACCTGTTCCAAAGCTGAAAATCGGCATTGACCATGCTCAATCTGATCCGGATCAATGCAATCCAATCTGCCCCAATCCAAACCAATCCGCCTCAATGCTGTTTATGGGCGTTGGTTGGAGACGGATTGCCAATCCTGTTCAAGGCCGTGAATGGGCATCGGACATGCTCAATCCAATCCGGATCAATGCTGATTATCGGCATTGGGAGGGGACGGATTGCCCATTCGTTTTGATGCTGGAAATCGTCATTGACCGTGCTGATTCGAATCCAGATCAATGCTGTTCAACAGCATTGAATGGGGACGGATTGCGAATCCGGTTCAATGCTGACAATCGGCATTGACCATGCTCAATCCAATCCGGATCAATTTTGTTCATCGGCATTGGATGGGGACGGATTCCCAATCCGGTTGAATGCTGCAAATCGGCATTGACCATGCTTAATCTAGTCCGGAACAATGCTGGTTATCGGCATTCAATAGGGACGGATTGCCGATCCCGTTTAATGCTGAGAACGGGCATGGACCATGCTCATCCCAATCAGGATCAATGCTGTTGATCGGCATTGGCTAGGAACGGAGTGCCGATTCGTTTTGATGCTGAAAATCGGCATTGACCATGCTGGATCGAATCCAGATTCATGCTGTTCTTCCACGTTAACTAGGGACGGATTGCGAATCCGGTTCAATGCTGAAGATCGGCATTGACCATGCTTAATCTCAACCGGATCAATGCAATCCAATCTGCTGCATCAAATCCAATCCACCTAAATGCTGTTCATCGGCATTGGATGGAGACGGATTTCCAATCCGGTTCAATGCTGGGTATCGACATTCACCATGCTCAATCTAATCCGGATCAATGCTGTTCATCGGCATTGGATAGGGACGGCTTGCCAATCCGGGACGATGCTGTTGATCGACATTGACCAAGCTCGATCCAATCCGGATCAATGCTGTTCATCGGCATTGAATGGGGACGGATTCCCAATCGGGTTGAATGTTGCAAATCGGCATTGACCATGCTCACTCCAATCCGAATCAATGCTGTTCATCGGCATTGAATAGGGACGGATTGCGAATCCGGTTCAATGCTGAAAATCGGCATTGACCATGCTCAATCTAATCCGGATCGATCCAATTCAACCCGACCCGATGCAATCCAATCCGCCTGAATGCCGTTCATCGGCATCGGATGGTGAAGGATTGCCAATCCGGTTCAATGCTGCAAATCGGCATCGACCATGCTCAATCCAATCCGGATCGAACTAATCCAATCCGCCTCAACGCAATCCGATCCGCCTCCATTATGATAATCGGCGTTGCATGGAGACGGATTGCAAATCCGGTTCAATGCCGATTCGCTCACTTGACCCGGATTGGCAGTCCGTCTCCATCCGATGACGATGAACAGCATTGCAGCGGATTGGATTGTATTGAGGCGGATCGGATCGCATTGATCCGGACTGGATCGAGCATGGTCGATGCCGATTCGCCTTATTGAACCGGATTGGCGATCCGTCTCCATCCAATGCCGATGAACAGCATTGAGGCGGATTGGATTGCATTGACCCGGATTGGATCGAGCATGGTCGATCCCGATCTGCAGCATCGAACCGGATGGGCGATCCGTCCCTATCCAATGCCGATGAATAGCATTCAGGCGGATTGGATTGGATTGATCCGGATTGGATTGAGCATGATCAATGCCGGTTCCGAGTATTGAACCGGATCGGGAATCCGTTTCTATCCAATGCCGATTTGCAGCATTGAGGCGGATTGGATCGTCGGGTATTCCGGATTCAATCCCAATTTCCGGCATCGAAGAGGATTGGCAATCCGTCCCTATCCAATGCCGATGAACGACGTTGATCCTGATTGGATCGAGCATGGTCAATGCCGATTTCCAGCATTGAACGGGATTGTCAATCCGTCCCTATCCAATGCCGATGAACAGCATTCATCCGGATTGGATTGAGCATGGTCAATGCCGAATGTCACCATTGAACCGGATTGGCGATCCGTCTCTCTCTCCAATACCGATGATCACCATTGATCCGGATTGGATTGTCATAGTCAATGCCGATTCGCAGCATTGAACCGGATTGGATCGTCCAGTATTCCGGATCCAATCCCGATTTTTCGGCAGTAAAGCGGATTGGCAATTCGTCCCTATCCTATGCCGATTAACAGCATTGATCCTGATTGGATTGAGCACGGTCAATGTCGATTTTTAGCGTTGAACCGGATTGGAGATCCGTCTCTATCCAATGCCGATAAACAACATTGAGGCGGATTGGATTGCATCGAAGCGGATTGGATTGGATTGATCTGAATTGGATTGAGCATGGTCAATGCCAACTTGCAGCATTGAACTGGATTGGCAATCCATCCCCATCCAATGCCGATGAACAGCATAGATGCGAATTGGATTTCATCAAGGCGGATCGTATTAGATTGATCCGGATTGGATCGAGCATGGTCGATGCCGATTTGCAGCATCGAGGCGGATCGGATCGTCCAGTATTCCGGATTAAATCCCGATTTCCCGGCATTGGAGCGGATTGACAATCCGTTCCTATTCAATGCCGATAAACAGCATTGATCCTGATCAGATTGAGCACGGTCAATGCCGATTTTCAGCATTGAACGGGATTGTCAATCTGTCCCTATCCAACGCCGATGAACAGCATTAATCCGTATTGGATTGAGCATAGTCAATGTTTATTCGCAGCATTGTACCGGATTGGCCATCCGTCCCCATTCAATGCCGATAATCAGCATCGAGGCGGATTGGATTGAAGTCATCCGGATCGGATTGAACATGATCAATGTCGATTTGCAGCATTGAACCGGATTGGCTATCCGTCTCCATCGAATGCCGATGAACAGCATCGAGGCGGATTGGATTGGATTGATCTGAAGGAAAAGAAGAAGGCCATCAAGGCCAGGCCACGAACCGACGCTATTATTGTGAAGACGGGCTCCGCAACATACGCGGAAACTCTGAAGGCAATGGAGGCCAAGGTTGATAGCAATTTGGCTGCCGGCATCTTCAATATCGTGAGGGAGACGAGATCCGGCGAGTTACTTATCGAACTCCAGAAAGGTAAGAAGTAAGCCGAAGTCAGAGACGAGATAGCGGCTGCCCTCAGCGACAAAGCGACGGTTCGAGAGCTACACCAGACGGTGGCACTCGACATCCGGGATATCGACCTCGAGACCACCAGGGAGGGAGTCGCCAAGGCTGTCATTGGTGCCCTACCAGATGGCAATGGCGGGGAAGTCGAAGTGGGAGCTTTACGTCTGGCCTACAGGGGTACGCAGCTTGCTGTTGTCGTGCTTTCAACGTTGGCAGCCAAGCCATTGCTGCGAAGTGGCAAAGTCAGGATCGGGTGGGTGAACGCCCGAGTCCGAGAGAGGATCGCAGTACTGCGATGTTCCAGCTGCCTCGGTTACAAGCACGTCGCAGCAGACTGCATATTTGAGGGGGAGCGAAAGCTCTGCTTCAAGTGCGGCGAAGGAGGGCACGTCGCAGCCAACTCCAAACTCGAGGGGAAGCGGAAGATCTGCTTCAAGTGCGGCGAGGGAGGGCACCTCGCAGCAACATGCACCAGGCCAACCAGATGCATACAGTGCGAAGAGTTTAGCGTAACTTCCGACCACGTTCCTGGGGTCCCTGGCTGTACCGCCTTCCAGCAAACTTGAGGCCGTGGGAGACCTATCTCCCGGGGAAAGAGAGGTAGCAATGGCTCATTTCTTTCAGGCCAACCTGAACAGGAGCGGACGCGCGTATTACCTACTAGTGTCCGACGCAGCGAAGAAACACATCGATGTGCTCCTCATCTCCGAGCCGCAAGTGAGCTCAGATTTCGGGGAGGGGCAACTTATGACTCTAGCCGGAGAGCAGTCGTCCAGATACTAAACAAGAATCTACGGGAGACTGTCTCTATCAGCCATCAACTGAGATGGTCGGGAGGCTCTAAATCTTTGACAACTGATGCAATTGCTTATGACACTTTCGATTTCTTTTGACCTCGAATTATCCAAGACATTTTCCTAGTGGACGTCAACGTTAGCTGTATGCCACCATGCGGAGTAACGACATGAAAATACCGTACTAACAACGATGTGAGTTGGGATTTTGCAGGTAATACCACCGGAAACTTTTCGTCATCGCTGAGATCCGCATGTTTCAGTCGGCTACCAACTCTCATAACACCATCTTTCAGAACCGGATTCAGAGACCTGAGGTGAGGAGATTTTGGCAGAATTTCGCCTCTTTGCAGGATTTTATACTCCGTAGAATGATAAGCTCGTTGAGTCAAGTAGCTCCACAACAGCTGAGCGTGTCTAGATTCATTGCTCTCCACGACTTGCCCCGTATTGGCAGGAAAGCTAGCGATCGAGTGCGAGACTTCATCTTTGAGAGATGTTCTACGTACAAT
Organism: Eretmocerus eremicus; assembly: GCA_030522705.1. NCBI lineage: Eukaryota > Metazoa > Arthropoda > Insecta > Hymenoptera > Aphelinidae > Eretmocerus > Eretmocerus eremicus. The sequence goes on along the minus strand of JAPYYZ010001975.1, from coordinate 15,261 downwards.
TCTCGGGATGAATCTTATTATATATACAGTGATTCGAATCAACTTTGTGAAAGAAGGGAATCGTTCAACCAAGTTCCAAATCTCTATTCTTGCGGAGTTGGCCGTGGTAATATTTACCGAGCGTTCAACTCTTGAGACCGCTGACTCCTCGATCTCTTTCGGGAGATTCAAATCAACATAGCTCGTTTCTCCCCATTCATGATCATTGTCACGCAAATTTGGGGGACCCTTCCACCACAAACAATGGAATGCCAACTCGTTCCCCAAAAACCCTCGTGATGCCACATCCGCAGGATTCTCAGCTGATTTCATGTAATGCCAGGTGGCATCAAGAATGAGAGTTATGATCTCAGCGCACCGATTGGCTACAAGAGGAGGCCATTTCGGAGGTGGCTAATGAATCTAATGCAAAACAACTTTCGAATCACAATGAACATGAATTATTAGCTTATTGAGCTTGAAGGTTACTGCAAATCTTTTCAGCGATTTTGCTACTAATAAAGCACCACAGAGTTCTAATTTTGGAATTGATGGAATTTTCATCGGGGCTACTCTTGATTCTGCACCCAATAATGTTACCTTACAGTTTCGATCCAAAACGCGTAGGTAGACGAGGGCCGCGTAAGCGATCTTGGATGCGTCGGAAAATCCATGGAGCTCGTATACTTGAGCCGTGTTTGTGACACCCAAATACCGAGGTATCTTCAAGTTGAGAGTATGAGACAATGAAGTATACCACTGTTCAAGAGATTTCCTGAAATCAGTAGGCACCGTCTCATCCCATGATACTTTTTTGATCCAGAGTAGCTGTACAAAGTTTTTGCTAGTGATGATGGCCGGCGTTATCCAACCTAGTGGATCAAATATTCTTGCAATTCCAGAGAATATTACCCGCTTAGTCAAAGGACCATTCAATGAATCCAAAGGGAATGTAAATTGTCTTCACCGGGACACCAGCTGATGCCAAGTACCGAAAACAGTAATTCTTCTGAGAGGAGATTCTCCGCTGCTAGAGTGTTTTTTGGCAAGCTATTGATGAGCTCTGGGGCATTTGGGAGCCATTTTCTCAGTTCAAACCCCCCACATTTGAGCAATTGAATCGTTGTAGATTGTTTTGTTACAGCCTAACAGATTGTGAAGCCACCGGACACAATATCGTTCATGTAACTTCCTTCATCGATCACCTCACAAGCTGAAAGATATTCTTCATCTTCATCTCTTACTAAATGCTTGAGAGTCATGATGGCTGGAAAAGGACTACTTGTGAAACCGCAGGAACATCTGCTTGACATCAGCTACAAAAGCGTAAGGATATCTTCGCCAACGTGTGCACAAATCAATCACTTCAGGGAGTAAATTTGGGCCTGAATGAAGATAGTCATTGAGAGAACAGCCGCGATCTGTAATCATTGAAGCGTTGAGTACAGTTCTCACTGGAGTAGTCAAACTGTTCTCTTTGATGACCCCATGATGAGGCAAAAAATAGGAGTGATTATCAGGAATCCCCGTGGAAAGAATTGGTCGTAAGAAGCCTTGCGATAGAAAGTCTCGCATGGACTCAACATAAGCGTCTTTGAATTTAAGATTTTTAGGAAATTTTTCCTCCAAGCTGAGAAGAACCTGCAAGGCTTCGGAGTAAGAGTTCCCTAATTAACCTGATTCTGGGGAATTTGGTTTCCGTGGAAGTTAAACAATGTGCCTCCCGGAGTCCGTGCGACTGACAATATTATGAAAATGTCCGACACACTCTTGTTCTTCTCTCGACAGAATTCGTTTTTCAGGGATGTCCTGTAATTCAAAAAACGAACGGAGTGTTTCATTCAAATTAGAGTCAGTATCATCAATGCACAAATTCACGCTCGGTCGCGAAGATGAATACACCATCGATGGACCTGAGATAATCCAACCCATTCGGGGATTCGTTGCAATAGGAGCTTCGCCATTCTTACTCCTACGTAACCCTTGTCGCTCAATTTGTGCATGCACTTTGGCACTAAGGAGCATATCAACAACGCCAGGCTTATTAAAGTTGGGATTTGCTAAGTGTAATCCTTTGAAATGTTGCTATTTCTCATCAAAATTAGCATTTGGCTGATACTCTGAAAGTAGTAGGAACAGTGACGAACTTCTCCTTCAATTTCAATAATTGACATAAGCCTTCAGAGATAAATGACGATTGCGCGCACTGATCCACAATAGCTCGAATCTCATGGGAAGAGCCATGTGTGGATATGACTAGGATAAGAGCTGTCGCGATAAGTATCTCGCCATCATTATCATCGTTATTTACAACACTATTTCCAACACTAGACTCTGATGGTAGCATTACTGAACTACTGGATGGCTGGGTAGTAGTACTGAACTTGGAAGCCTGATCAAAAATATTCGGCTTACCATTGTCGTGTATAGTTGAGTGGTGTTTGGCATTACAAACAACGCAACGCCTTTCATTAGTGCACTCAGGCAGGAGATGATCAAGGGAGGGGCAATTAAAACACCTCCTGAGTGATGCTAGATATTTTTCCCTATCAGGTACTGATTTGGCTCTGGAAGTATCACAAAAGGGGGAAAAGTGAGGTCCCTTGCAGAGTATGCAAGTAGGCTGCTTCCGGGCGGGTTTCTTCTTGGCATTTTGATTCACGTGAATAGCTTTAGAATCTTCAGGAGATTCCTTAGAATCCTTAGGCTTGGCGCCATGATTTCCATTCTGAATTCTGAATCAGGAGCCAATTGAGTTGTCTGCTGCAACCGTTCACCCGCATGCTTGACACTTTCAAATTGAACGCGAGCTAACCTCTGAGTTTCCAAAAAATCATTAAGCGTTTTGTAGCTAGGACACTGCTTGGGGTTATCTGATTGGGCACATGAGATTCCCAATCTTTTTGAAGTCGGGGAGTAAGCCGCATTGCCATGAAAAAAACAACAAAGGGGTCCCGAGTATCAATTTGACAATCTAATGATTCAAGGGCTTTCAAGATATTGCTCACACCGTTACGGAGACGACTAATTTCTGAAGCTGAGTCAGATCCCATTTTCTTCGTGGGTACCAATTTTGCGAGTAATTTCGAGATCAATGAGCGATTGTTGCTGTAATATTCTTCCACGCTCTTCCAAGCTGACTCAAAACTGTCGCCAGAGGAGGAATTCTCCTCAAGGAGTGCAGCAGCTCCTCCCTCAAGAGCAGAACGCGAGTAACTCATTTTGTAAACATTGGCGAGGCCTTCTTTTTTTACTACCATCTCATAGAGAAAATCTTGAAAATTCTTCCAACTTTGTATGATACCCGAAAAAGTAGGGGGTTCGATTGGAGGGAATTCAGCTTGAAACATAGACTGCGATTCAATGGTGTCGTTAGACCGCCAGCTGGTAGGAGTTAATGATTCGAGATTCAATAGAAGATCCTGAAATAGACCGAGGCGATCATTGTACAACTCCCCTACAGTATCGGAGACATCATTTCTGGAATAATTGTCCCCTGTATCGTCATTTTTGTCATCTCAAGCTCCTCGTGGCCAGCTTGAAATTTTTACCAATTTGTTCTCAATGTCTCCGCGTGACTGATACAAGCTACTTGAGTCATTCTCGCTTGTCCAAGTTTTGGGAAATTTTTATATGCATTCGCAATACGAGTCTGCAATTTCAGTTATTTTTTGGTTGAACGCATCTTACCGGTGTTCTCCAATACGAAGATGAGGGAGAAAAGAGGTAACTGTGACAATCGGTAGTCAGCGCAGGCAATGAATTGAAAGTAAGTGCAAAAAGTGTACCACGATCGGTGAAGACTGTACACTAATGATTCAGTGGAGATCGTGTACCAGAATCCGAGAGTCTGCCGAACAATATGAACACAGAGCTCCCTCCCGATTTTGTCACAAGCTGATGAATCCCTCACGGCCCAACAATCGACGAAGATATTTGATTCGGGATGATCCGTCCCTCACAAGAAAGAAGAAACATCAGAATCCTATCGAGAGCAGTCTCAGCACGAGTGGAGATTTCGTCAGTCACAATGACAAGTAGAGGACCAACCTTGCGGATCACGGATTTGGCCAGAACTCTGGGAATCATCCTGTTTCGATGAGAAATGAAAATATCCCAGAGGGTTGAGACCAATAGGCCCTCTGTTCCGAGATACAGCTACAGACATTAGCATTGCTAGTATACCTATATATGTGGCTTTTCAATACAAGCCGATATGGGCAATGCTAATGTCCACAGCTGTATCTCGGAACAAAGGGCCTATTGGTCTCAACCCTCTGAGATATCTTCATTCCTCACCGAAACAAGATGATTCCCAAAGTTTTGGCCAAATCCGTGATCCGCAAGGTTGGTCCTCTACTTGTGGGTATAGTTGCAGAATCAAGAATGGCGTATGAGAATTTTAATGACATCTACTAGTCAGCTTAGCCCGAGATCGTGAATTGGATCAGCACGCCTTATGATCCCCATGTGTTGAAAGAGGGCAGGGGGCAGGGAAGGCAGTGGAGCATTCCCAAACAGCGCATTTATGGGAGAGAACTCGCTCACTGTTGCCATTCGGATGTCGCAAGCCTTCCGCAACTGCCTCGTTGTGAGACTCCAAAAATCTGCCACCGCTGTGACTCCGCACCGTCTTGGACTGCTGCGAACGCTGCTTACGATTATGAGAGAGTCACTGGCTGGCTTTCGAAATGGCCACCGCGTCCTCTACTTCTGACCCTCGTGGCGTCTCTTGCCGTTTGGAGCTCAGGAAATATGGCCGCCTCGTAGCTGCGGCGATGGCTCGCTGATTCCTCCCAGATCTCGAGATGTATGAATCGCGAGGAGCACTAGTGCAATACTGAGCACGACGCTTATTCATCCGAATTGGATTGAGCTTAGTCAATGCCGATTTGCGGAATAGGATCGGATTGGCGATCTGTCCCCATTCAATGCAAATCAACAGCATTCAGCCCGATTGGATCGTCCAGAATTCCAGATTCGATACCGATTTTCAGCTTTGATGCAGATGAGAAGGCATTGATCCGGATTGGATTGAGCATGATCAATGCCGAATTGCGGCAATGGACCGAATTGGCGATCCGTCCCCATTCAATGCCAATGAACAGCATTGACCCGGGTTGGATTGTCACTCGAATAGAATCCATTGCCGATTCAGGGCCTTGATGCGGATTGGACTGAGCATGGTCAATGCTGATTTGCAGCATTCAATTGGATTGGCGATCCGTCCCCAGTCAATGCCAATTTGCAGCGCTGAGGCGGATTGGATGGCATCGATCAAGATTGAATTGAGCTTGATCAATGCCGATTTGCAGCGTTGAACCGGATTGGCAGTCTATCCTCAATCGATGCCGGTCAATAGCATTGAGCCGGTTCGGATCTTCCAGTCTTCCGAATTCAATGTCGATTCTCGGCATTGAGGCGGACTGGATGGCATTGATCCGGATTAGACTGAGCATCGTCGATGCTGATTCCCTGCATCGAACCAGATTGGCAATCTGTTACCATTCGAGGCCGATCAAAAGCGTTGAGCCGGATTGGATCGTCCAATATTCCGGATTTGATGCCGATTTCCGGCATTGTGGCGGATTGGGAGCCATCGATTCGGATCAGACTGAGCATTGTCAATCCCATTCTGCAGCATTGGACCAGATTGACAATCCGTCCCCATTCAACGCCGATCAACAGCATCGAGATGGATTGGATCGTCCAGTATTCCGGATTCAATGCCGATTCTCGACATTGAGACGAATTGAATGCCATTGATCCGGATGAGACTCAGCATTGTGAATCTTGATTTGCCGCATCGGACCAGATGGATTGTCAGTCCGCATGAAATGCCGATAAACATCACTGAGACGTATTGGATCGTCCGGTCTGTCGGATTCGATGCCAATCCTCAGCATCGAGGCGGATTGCATAGAGCATGGTCAATGCCAAATCACAGCACTCAACCGGATTTGCAATCCGTTCCCGTTTAATGCCACTGAACAGCACTGAGGCAGATTGGGTTGTTCAGGCTCACGGATTCAATGTCAATTCCCGGCATTCAGGTGGCTTGATGTCATTGATCGGGCTCGGAATGAGCGTGATCGACCCCGCTTGCGGCATTGAACCGGATCGGCATTCCGTCCCCATTCAATGCTGACTAGCAGCATCGGAGGCGGATTGGATTCTTCAATATGCCGGACTCAACGCCGATCGTCGCCATGAAGGCGGATTCCATGGTATCCATCCGGATTCGATTGAGCTCAGTGAATGCCGATTTGTGGCATAGAACCAGATTGGCAATCCGTCCCAATCCAATGCCGATGAATACCATCGAGTCGGATTCGATCGTCCAATATTCTGGACTCAATGCCGATTTCCGGCATTGGGATGGATTGGATGGCCTTGATTCGGGATGGACTGAGCATTGTCAATGCCGATTTGCAGCATTGGACCGGGTTGGCAATCTGTTCACATCCGATGCCGGTCAACCGCATTATGCCGGATTGGAACGTCCAGTATCCTGGATTCAATGCCGATTCTTAGCATTGGAGCGGTTCGCATGGCATCGATCGAGATTATATTGGGCTTACTCAATGCATTTCGCAGCATAGAACCAGATTTGCGATCTGCTCCCATTCAATGCCGATTTTCAGCATCGGAGCGGCCTGGCTGGGATCGTTCCGGATTGGACTGAGCATGGTTGATGTCGCTTTGCGGAACCAAACGGGATTGTCCATCCGTCCCCATCTCATGCTATTAAACAGCATGGAGGCGGTTCGGAAGGTCCAGTATCCAGTATTCCATGCCGATTCCCGGCATCGAGCCTGATTGGATGGCATTGGTCTGGATTGGATTCAGCATTATCAAAGCCGATTCGTAGCAATGAATCGAATTTGCAATCCGTCCTGATTGGATGCTCATCAACAGCGTTGAGGCGGATTGTAGTGTCCATCGAATAGGATCCAATGCCGATCTTTGGGATCGAGGCGGCGTGGATGGCGTCGATCCGGATTGGAATGAGATTGATCAATGCCGATTTCCCGCATTGAGCCGGTTCGGCAATACGTCCCCAACCAATGCCAATCAACAGCATTGAGCAGTTTGGATCCACCGGTCTTCCGGATTCAATGCCAACTACCGGCATGGAGGTTGATCGGATGGCATTGATCCGGATCAGACTGAGCTTGATCGATGCCAATCTGCGGCAATGGACCAGATTGGCAATCTGTTCCATTTGATCCCGATGAACGACATTGAGCCGGATCGTCCAATATCCTGGATCCAATGCCGATTCGTGGCATTGAGACGGATTCGATAGCATCGATCCAGATTGGACTGATCAATTTCAATGCCATTTTTTAGCTTTGGATCGGATTGGCAATCCGTCCTGATTCATCGCCGATGAACATCATTGAGGTGGATGGGAGTTTCCATCGAATAGAATCCAATGACGTTTCTCGGCATTGAGGCAGATTGGATAGCATTCATCCGGATTGAATTGAGCTTAGTCAATGCCGATTTGCGGCATAGAACCAGATTGGCGATCCGTCTTCATTCAATGCCGATCAACAGCATTCAGCCAGATTGGATCGTCCAGGATTTCGGATTCAATGCCGATTTTCAGCATTGAGGCAGATTAGATGGCATTGATCCGGATTGGATTGAGCATGATCAATGCCGAATTGCGGCATTAGACCGGATTCGCGATCCGTCCCCATTCGATGCCAATGAACAGCACTGAGCCGGATTGGATCGTCGCTCGAATAGAATCCATTGCCGATTCAGGGCCTTGATGCGGATACGACTGAGCATGGTCAATGCTGAATTGCACCGATCAATCGGATTGGCTATCCGTCCCCAGTCAATGTCAATTTGTAGCACTGAGGCGGATTGGATGGCATCGATCAAGATTGGATTGAGCTTGGTCAGTGCCGATTTGCAGCATCGTACTGGATTGGCAGTCTATCCTCAATCGATGCCGGTCAATAGCATTGAGCCGGTTCGGATCTTCCAGTCTTCCGGATGCAATGTCGATTCTCGGCATTGAGGTGGATTGGATGGCATTGATCCGGATTAGACTGAGCATCATCGATGCTAATTTCCTGCATCGGACTGGATTGGCAATCCGTTACCATTCGAGGCCGATCAAAAGCGTTGAGCCGGATTGGATCGTCCAATATTTCGGATTTGATGCCGATTTTCGACATTGAGGCGGATTGGGAGCCATCCATCCGGATCAGACTGAGCATTGTCAATCCCATCCTGCAGCATTGAACCAGATTGACAATCCGTCCCCATTCAACACCGATCAACATCATTGAGATGGATTGGATCGCCCATTAACTAGAATTCATTGCCGATTTCTCACATTAAGTCGAACTTAATGACATTGATCCGGAATGGATTGAACATGGTCCATCCTGATTCGCAGTATTGATCTGGAATGGGAATCCGTCCACATTCGATGCTGGTCAACAGCATTGAGCCGGATTGGATCGTTCAGTATTTCGGATTCAATGCCGATTCTCGACATCGAGGCGAATTGGATGCCATTGATCCGGATGAGACTCAGCATTGACGATCTTGATTCGCCGCATCGGATCAGATGGATTGTCAGTCCGGATGAAATGCCAATAAACATCATTGAGACGTATTGGATCGTCTGGTCTGTCGGACTCAATGCCGATCCTCGGCATCGAGGCGGATTGCATCGAGCATAGTCAATGCCAAACTACAGCATTCAACCGGATTCGCAATCCGTTCTCGTTCTATGCGACTGAATAGCACCGAGGCGGATTGGGGCGTTCAGGCTCACGGATTCAATGTCGATTCCCGGCATTCAGGTGGCTTGATGTCATTGATCGTGCTCGGAATAAAGTGGTCGACCCCGTTTGCGGCATTGAACCGGATTGGCAATCCGTCCCCATTCAATGCTGACTAACAGCATTGGAGGCGGATTGGATTCTCCAATATGCCGGACTTAACGCCGATCGTCGGCATGAAGGCGGATTCCATGGTATCCATCCGGATTCGATTGAGCTCAGTGAATGCCGATTTGCGGCATAGAACCAGATTGGCAATCCGTTCCCATTCAATTCCGATCAACAGCATTGAGCCGGATTGCAACGTCCAGTATCCCGGATTCAATGCCAATTTCCAGCATCGGAGTGGCCTGGATGGCATCAATCGGAATTGGATTGGGCATGGTCAATGCCGATTTGCAGCATTGAACTGGATTGGCAGTCTATCCCCAATCGATGCCGGCCAATCCATTGAGCCGGTTCGGATCTTCCAGTCTTCCGGATTCAATGTCGATTCTCGGCATTGAGGCGGATTGGATGGCATTGATCCGGATTAGACTGAGCATCATCGATGCTGATTTCCTGCATCGGACTGGATTGGCAATCCGTTACCATCCGAGGCCGATCAAAAGCGTTGAGCCGGATTGAATCGTTCAATATCCCGGATTTGATTCCGATTTTCGGCATTGGGGCGGATTGGGAGCCATCCATCCGGATCAGACTGAGCATTGTCAATCCCATCCTGCAGCATTGAACCAGATTGACAATCCGTCCCCATTCAACGCCGATCAACATCATCGAGATGGATTGGATCGCCCATTAACTAGAATTCATTGCCGATTTTTCACATTGAGGCGAACTCAATGGCATTGATCCGGAATGGATTGAACATGGTCGATCCTGATTCGCAGTATTGATCTGGAATGGGAATCCGTCCACATTCGATGCCGGTCAACAGCATTCAGCCGGATTGGATCGTCCAGTATTTCGGATTCAATGCCGATTCTCGACATTGAGGCGAATAGAATGCCATTGATAAGAATGAGACTCAGCATTGTCGATCTTGATTTGCCGCATCGGATCAGATGAATTGTGAGTCCGCATGAAATGCCAATGAACATCATTGAGACGTGTTGGATCGTCTCGTCTGTCGGATTCAATGCCGATCCTCAGCATCGAGGCAGAATGCATCGAGCATGGTCAATGCCAAACTACAGAATTCAACCGGATTCGCAATCCGTTCCCGTTCAATGCGACTAAATAGCACTGAGGCGGATTGGGGCGTTGAGGCTCACGGATTGAATGTCGTTTCCCGGCATTCAGGTGGCTTGATGTCATTGATCGTGCTCGGAATGAGAGTGATCGACCCCGTTTGCGGCATTGAACCGGATTGGCAATCCGTCCCCATTCAATGCTGACTAACAGCATCGGAGGCGGATTGGATTCTTTAATATGCCGGACATAACGCCGATGGTCGGCACGGAGGCGGATGCCATGGTATTCATCCGGATTCAATCGAGCTCAGTGAATGCCGATTAGCGGCATCGAACCAGATTGGCAATCCGTCCCCATTCAATGCCGATCGATAGCATCAAGCCGTTGGGATCGTCCAGTATCCCAGATTCAATGGCAATTCTCGGCATGGGGGCGGTTTGGATGGCATCGTTCCGGGTTGAGTTGAGCTTGATCGATGCCAATTTGCGGCACTGAACCAGATTGGCTGTCCGTCCCCATTTATTGCCGATGAACAGCATTGAGCCGAAATGGATTGTCCACTATTCTGGATTCAAAGTCGATTCTTGGCATTGAGGCGGATTGGATAGCATTGATCCGGATTAGACTGAGCATGGTCAACACCGATTCGCAGCATTGGATCAGATCGCCAATCCGTCTCCAGTCAATGCCGATGACTAGCATTGAGGGCATCGCATCGTCCAGTATTCCGGATTCAATGCCGATTCTGAGCATCGGGGCGGTTCGGATGTCATCGATCGAGATCAGATATGCCTTGGTCGATGCCTTCTGCAGCATTGAACTGGATCGGTAATCTGTTACCATTCAATGCCGGTCATCAGCATTGAGCCGGATTGGAACGTCCAGTATTCCGGATTCAATGCCATTTTTCAGCATCGGAGCGGCCCTGATGGCATCCATCGGAATCAGATTGGGCTTGGTCAATTCCGATTTGCAGCATTGAACCAGATTGACAGTCCGTCCCCATTCAATGCCGATGAACAGCATTGAGGCGGATTTGAGTGGCTATCGGATAGAATTCAATGCCGATCTGCAGCATTCAATCGGATTGGCAATCCGTCCCCATTCAATGCCGATGAATACCATCGAGTCGGATTCGATCGTCCAATATTTTGGATTCAATGCCAATTTCCGGCATTGGGGTGGATTGGATGGCCTCGATTCGGGATGAACTGAGCATTGTCAATGCCGATTTGTAGCATTGGACCGGGTTGGCAATCTGTCCACATCCAATGCCGGTCAACCGCATTCAGCCGGATTGGAACGTCCAGTTTCCTGGATTCAATGCCAATTTTTAGCATTGGGGCGGTTCGGATGGCGTCGATCGAGATTATATTTGGCTTGGTCAATGCCTTTTGCAGCATAGAACCAGACTTGCGATCTGCTCCCATTCAATGCCGATTTTCAGCATCGAAGCGGCCTGGATGGCATCGTTCCGGATTGGACTGAGCATGGTTAATGCCGCTTTGCGGCACCAAACGGAATTGTCCATCCGTCCGAATCTCATGCTATTAAACAGCATGGAGGCGGTTCGGATGGTCCAGTATCCAGGATTCAATGCCGATTTTCGGCATTGAGCCTGATTGGATGGCACTGATCTGGATTGGATTCAGCATCATCAAAGCCGATTAGTAGCAATGAATTGAATTTGCAATCCGTCCTCATTAGATGCTTATCAACAGCGTTGAGGCGGATCGTAGTGTCCATCGAATAGAATCCAATGCCGATTTTCGGGATCGAGGCGGCGTGGATGGCATCGATCCGGATTGGAAAGAGATTGATCCATGCCAATTTCCCGCATTGGACCGGTTCGGCAATACGTCCCCATCCAATGCCAATTAACAGCATTGAGCAGTTTGGATCCACCGGTCCTCCGGATTCAATGCCTACTACCGGCATGGAGGTTGGTCGGATCGCATCGATCCGGATCGTACTGAGCTTGGTCGATGCCAATCTGCGGCACTGAACCAGATCGGCAATCTGTTCCATTCAATGCCGATGAACAACATCGAGCCGGATTGTCCACTTTCTTGGAACTAATGCCGATTCGTGGCATTGAGGCGGATTCGCTGGCATCGTTCCAGATTGGACAGATCAATTTCAATGCCATTTCCCAGCTTCGATTCGGATTGGCAATCCGTCCTCATTCATTGCCGATGAACATCATTCAGGTGGATGGGAGTTTCCATCGAATAGAATCCAATGACCTTTCTCGGCATTGAGGCAGATTGGATAGCATTGATCCGGATTGAACTGAGCATTGTCAATGCCGATTTGCAGCATTGAATCGGATCAGCAATCCAAACCTAGTCAGTGCCGATGACCATCGATCCGGATTGGACTAAGCATGGTCAACATTGTCGGACTGACCTATGTGGGGCCCGAGGCAAATCTTCGTGGGGGCCCATGTAAGGCCGACTGATTTCCAGTAAGCCAAATAGTGACCTCACAATCCAATACAAACAACCTGAATTCAAAGTAGGAATAAATATCCTCGATCTTTGAATTCCGAGATGAGTATTTAAGATGTTGAAGATATGGAGGCATTGTCAATGCTCCAAGCTCGGCAGAATCAAAAATGACTCCAATGTGTGCGATATCCCGATGATGTCATCCTAAAATTGGACAACTGGACAATGTCGATGCGTATGCAATAAAAATATCGTTGGGATGCTCATATCTTCCAGAGCTTTTTCTTAGGGTCAATCACTCGCAATTCTTGCGGGAAGTATTCTGCTTCATTCGATATCAATATATCATAAATGAATCCGAATGATCTATCTTGCTTCTACCCTTTCAGAATTCATCGATGCCGAATTTCCATGGAATGGATCGAATTAATATTACACTCTAATATTATGATTTCGTTCCTTCATTCACCATCGGAGAATGGGAGGAATTGAAGAAATGTGAGCACGCCGTGATTCTCTCTGAGCGAATTAGTCGATAACATCTGAAAAATCAATTTGCCTCAGCGAATAGGATTCTGTGCTCATTCTCGTCGGATTGCTCAACCGATCTTGTCCCATGGCTGATCTCAACCGATCCTCGATGAGTTTCATCTTTGAAAAGGATCTCTCGCTTGTACAGTTTGTCGTCATGAGAACGGAATAGATCTTCAGTAGAGCAGCCTTATTTGCAAAAATATTCAGTAGATCTTTTCCAACAATCAGTTTATACATCTCATTCTCAAAATACATGGATTCTCCGCTTTCCTGCCTCCTGTCCTCGGGACAACCAAGAAATCCTCTCACGAATTCTTAAAAACGAATGAGTTCTCGGACTGAGTCTCCATCAAAATCATGCTCGTGAGCTTGTATAACATTCAGTGCATGGGTCTCTACTTTTTCTGGAGTCAGACTCCCTAATTCTCTTGGAAAACGAAAAATCGAATACAGTTATCCGTAGGCCTTAATCTTACTGCTCAATAAAGCTACAAATTGGTCAACTCAACAGGTCCTGTACGGCTGTAATCATCCCTCCTGAGACTTCGCGGGTGCTGGAGCAGGCGCTCCGGCGGGCGCTGCAGCGGGCGCTCCAGTGGTCGCTCAGGCAGGCGCTCTCACACCCGACGATCTTCGCAGTTCTGAGCACCTGCTAGAGCGGGTGCTAGGTTCTGGCTATGCAAATGGAAGGAAAACTCGGACGAGTAGCGAAGGAGGACGCGACTCGACAGAAGATCTTCTTCAAGACGCGCACTGACAGCTGTTTGAGCATCCGCGATGGCGGGTGCTCGCGCGACTGCGATGGCACATGCTGAAGCACCCGCCATTGCCCGCCTAACGGAAGATCTTCCGTCGAGTCGCGTCCTCTCTCGCGACCTATCCCAGTTTTTCCTCGGCATGCATTACCTGAATATAGCACCCGCACTAGCATCCGCTTCAGCAGGCGCTCAGAGCTGCGGAATCTATTCGAGATTGACACTAGCTAATGCAAGGAGAATGTTTTGATATCTGTATGCTCCTTCTGCTCGCTAATGGACCTTCCAAGACAATTTTGAAAAGTTAAGATCTCAAATATGTCGGGTGTCTTTTTCTCTCATTATCGTCGATTCGATTTTTGAAAATATCTTGGCAAGGAATCTTGACACACTATGCACGTGGTTAAATCTCCAAGAACTACATTCCCGCGAGGATTGCACTAGCTCACGAAATGAACCGTCCTCAAAACACAACACACTGAGGAAAAAATTCGGTCGCTGCTACCGGAGACTTCTAAACCGTGGCGACTCGGGTGGTGTTGGGTGGCTCTCGACCGAGACTCAGGCAGCAACTGCCTGAATTTTTGGCAAGCGCTACGGGAGGATCGCGCAGTAGCATTGGCCGCGTACTAGAGGTACTGGGTTGGAGCTGGCGAGGTTAGGATCCGCGTTTGCGGAGCGTGAGCCGGAGTAGATTATTGTGATTGCAATGAGTCTCTCCATGCCGTCGTGGATCCTCCCAAACGCGCGTGGTTAGCTGATGCAACGGCACCCCTAAGGTCTGCACTGAGTCGCGATGAATCAAACACATCGCCCAAATCCCAAGCCCACATTGGGACCCGTGACATATATGCGAGCTTTGGTTCCTCCACACTAGCGTTCGTGAGTAGCTGAGATGGTGGAATCCCTCCTGATGTAATCTCTCGCGGTCGCATGAGGCCGGTTCGATTCCCGGACCTGCCGATTTTTTCTTCCTCACATATCTTTTCTGTATCACTTGTTTCATGGGAAACGATTATTCGCTGATGGATATTCAATTCAGAATAATTTTTCTGCTCGCTTTCGAAATCCGAGCTGTTTTTCATTCCGATATCCCATACTTCCACTATTCAAATTATATAGTTCATATATTGCTCACAGTTTTCCTGAAGGAATGAACGAGACAAATGAATGTCTGAATTCAAAGTTTTCACTGAATTATTGGGAATCACAGCAGATTTCATAACTTTTTGCAAGTTTGATGCCAAGCTTTTTAGAAAATCACGAAATCTGCTGTGATTTACGATTATCCAGTGAAATTTCAAATTCCATCATTCATTTGTATCGCCCATTCCTTCAAGAAAATTGTGAGCTATTTACGAACAATATAATTTCATGGATGAAATGACGATGTATGGGTTTTTCGGACTAGATTTATTGGCTACACGCCGACGTTTTGACAGCTTTTATGCTGTCATCTTCAGGGCTAATAAAATATAATTATATTACATAGTTGCTTAACTGCACCGTGGCAGAAGCGTCAATTCCTTGGCGAAA
>JAPYYZ010001974.1:0-22388 GCA_030522705.1 Eretmocerus eremicus | reverse complement strand
CCTCAAGTTTTGTCTTCTCCTGAGCGACCTTAAAGAAAAAGTCTCCAGTCGTGTCATTATACTTTGCTCTTGCTCATCGCAGGATCGCGTCGAAATACACACATCACTGCAGACGACGAGGAGCGTCTCGCGTTGCACTTGCCGTGTTGCACAGCGCATGAATGGTCGCACCCAAGACGCGATAACGTAACGTCGCCCTCTCACTCTCTCGCGCTCGCATGCAATCGGATCGCTCGGCTTGAATGAATCCGCGCATGGCGCACGCGTATAGGACCTGTTGCGAGCGCGTCTCCTCAATACTCTCTTTTTTCGAAGCTAAAATTTTACCATCCAGTTAAAGTACCCACGCTCACGTCTCACTCGTGCTCACCACGACAAAGAGGGTCATTAAGTCACGCTCACGAACTGCCAGAGAACCGTGACCATTTCCCGGGACTAGTTTTTCCTACGAACCAGAAAAGCTCCGGTGCATCGTGGGTGCAGCGGATGACCGCGAGCGCACCTAACGCGGCAGATATCACTATATATATATAGAAGCGCGAATGGAGGGGGGAGAGAGAGGCGCTGCTCGCGCGAGAGGCACACACAGCGGAATTTGCCCCGTCGCAGCAGTCCGTTCACCGCGTCCGAGCTGCCGATCCCGCGCGACGGCTCCGCGCCCGCTGCTCTTGAGTGCTGTGTGTTATTTACTCTCTCTGTGTCTGTGTGCGTGAGTGTGCAGCTGCTGCTGCATATAGCCGAGAATTATGCATCGTCGTTCGGCGTATAGCGAAATGGCCCCGTGACCGAGTGACAAAGAGCCCCAGCCATGGACGCCTACCACGGCGGCATGTACCAAGTTAGTGTCCGCCGCCTCCTGGTGGCTCTGACGCCTCTCTCGCATCCTAACCTGAGCCCCAGCGCCGCCCTCCCACCGCAGCACTCCTCTCTCCTCCGCCGCAATCACGCCCATGCATTCTCTTCGTCTCACGCACAGCGCGCGTATCCTGCGCCATTTACTATGTCTCTCTCTCTCGCTCGCGGAACTCCTGTTGCTCGCCCGCGAGCCACCACGTCTTCCTCGACGCCCACCGACTCCTTCTGCTGGCACTCGCGCGACTCTTGGGCTCATTGTGTATGGAATTGAGCGTATGGCGGACAGATGCTCGACTCTCGCGCGTTCTTACGATAGGTAGTCGTCGATGAGGATCGTGGGTTCCACACGGGCTTGTTTACCTCGTCGTCGAGTTGATGGAGGTAGTCGGGACTTCCTGCTCGCCGGGGTCGTTGGCTGCGATAAATTCTCCGCTCTCTGGGAGTGAGAGGCCACCAGTTGGCCGGGCCTTTTATCTGCTCATTGAGCATGAATGGCTCTCTGGTAAATGCTCGCAACGACGCTTAGAATGCCCTCCATTGGGCTTGGAACGTTTGAATAGCTGATGAGAGCCTCCCTGTAATTAGATGATGAGAACTGCCTGCACGATCGAGCTGGCAGTCTGTGCCCCTGTTGCATTGAGCGATGAAGCTTGCTAACTTTGCAAATTCCATAGCCTTGTCATTTTGTCATCTTTGACATGGTACCTAATCCTACCATATTTAATAACACAATTGACTCACTCTGTGAGTTAAGTAACGCCCACTCTGTTTGCCCATGGAAAATTCTCCCAATGGTCTGTCAGTTTTCACCTCTGTGGATGCAAATTATACAATTTATCTCTCTGTGGCTGTAGGCAGAAGTTCTATTCAAACTGTTCAATGTGTGAGACTAGTGAATTCTCTACCCGTGAAATCTGATTCATCGCTTTCATTCCTCTTTTACGTCGCATTTGTTAACACCTAGATTCACCCCACAATTCTTTCTCTGTTGCAGTTTTCACAGGGCCTAACAGGCCGACCAGAGCTTTATCAAAAGTCTAATAGGAGTAGCCACTCTAGTGACACGAGCTCAGCTTACAGTGGCTCAGACACCATGACGTCTGTACAGAGCTCCTTGGACGCAGATGCCGATGAGGTTGACCTCTCTGGCCTGGTCGAGTCCATAGTTGACAGTGATGAAGAAGAAGATCTTGCTGAGAGCATGGACGTGAGTATTGGTCCTTGTAACTGAATTGCAATCGCAAGAAAATCTGTATCTCAATGTCAATTTCATTTATTGTTTTATAGAGCCTGACTGTTCGAGACACAGTCAGAGAATGTTTGGAGAAAGATCCTGCGGATAGGACAGAAGACGACATTGATGTCCTTTTAGAGTTCACACAGCATCTCAAAGCTTTCACAAACATGACTTTGGCAGTCCGACGGGCGCTATGTGCAGTCATGGTATTCGCTGTGGTTGAGCGTGCTGGTATGGTTGTACTCACTGATGGAGAAGAATTGGATAGTTGGAGCGTGTTGATCAATGGCACAGTGGAGGTCGAGTTTAACAATGGAGCAGTTGAACAGCTGCATGTTGGAGATAGCTTTGGCATCCTACCAACAATGGAGAGGCTCCTGCACCAGGGTATCATGAGGACAAAGTGAGTATCAGCTCTTTTGCTATTTCTTTCAGCACCTCCTGTGCTAAAAAAAAATCTGCTAGAGGTCTAGATGTATTTGAAACGTCTACAATTTATATCAACTATTGTGCCATTCGAAAATTTGTATCATTTCATTCTAAATACAATAGTTCAATACATCCTGAGCTACTGATAATCTAATTTCAGCTGAATACGCCCAAATTCAACTATTTGCGATTACAAATGTTAGAATTGACTCATGATTGTTATACTATTCCACAACCGTTCTGCTTGCTATTTGTTCAGGTGCGACGACTGTCAGTTTGTATGCGTGACCCAGGCCGACTACTACAGAATTCAGCACCAAGGCGAGGAGAACACGAGACGGCATGAGGAAAACGGACGCGTAATCCTTGTGACAGAGCTTCGTGGTTCTCTGGAGGGAGGCGCTCGTCGAGGGCATGTCGTGATCCGTGGCACGCCCGAGCGTCTCATGCTTCAGCTCATCGAAGAAAACAGTATTACTGACCCCACCTATGTCGAGGATTTCTTGCTCACGCACCGGACTTTCGTCGAAAATCCGTTGTCCGTTGCTGAGCAGCTGCTCGATTGGTTCGAACAAACTCAAGTGAGAGATAGGGTCGCCCGGGTCGTGCTGCTCTGGGTCAACAATCACTTCACCGACTTTGAGATGGACCCCGCAATGATGGAGTTCCTCGAAGCTTTCGAGTCGTGCTTAGAGAGAGAAAAGATGCAGGGTCAGCAGAGGTAAGCCTTTGTTTTAATCACGCTTCAACATCTTCTGCATCGTCGCGTATCGAAAAAATGAGGTTGGCATCTTTTGTCTCGGTCAATAACTCTAAAAACTGATAGCATGTGTCATTGCT
This sequence comes from Eretmocerus eremicus, assembly GCA_030522705.1. Taxonomy (NCBI): domain Eukaryota; kingdom Metazoa; phylum Arthropoda; class Insecta; order Hymenoptera; family Aphelinidae; genus Eretmocerus; species Eretmocerus eremicus. The sequence continues at coordinate 19,027 of JAPYYZ010001974.1, read as the reverse complement.
TCTTCAATCATGATGGGTTCGAAAAACCCATTGCGATTAAAATGTTTCGCATCGAACGCTAATGGAATGACTAATTCCGACTATTTCTTTCACACCTTGTGTTTGGTTAATAGTGCTCATATCGAGTTTCTTACATAAATCCAACTCGATAATTGTACAAATTTCACACTTCTCGAATTTTTTAAGTCTCAAAGTCATCATATATTTCATTCTTTCACAGACTGCTCAATATCGCATGCGCAGCCAAAGCGAGGACGCGAAACGTTGTTTTGGCTCGACCAAGCAGGGACGAAGATCTGTGTTTTAGTATACTTGGAGGATACGAGAGGAACTTTGGTATCTTCATCTCGAAAGTGGAGAGAAAATCGAAAGCAGAGGACGTAGGATTGAAACGTGGTGACCAAATTCTCGAAGTCAACGGACAGAGCTTCGAGCACGTCAGCCATGCAAAAGCTCTCGAAATACTCCGTGGTTCCACTCATCTTAGCATCACTGTCAAATCCAATCTCTTAGCGTTTAAAGAGATGTTGCAAATGCCAGAAAACTCGCCCAGGCCACGCACCCGACCAAACAAACCCGAAGTACTTTCGAGATTGCAGACTGATCCTCGAATAAGGCCATCTACGTATGTCGATCCACTGACACCTGTTAATCCTCTCAATCCAATGGTTGGCGGAGTGCCACTTCTCTCACAAACCGACAGTAGTAACGTTTCTCCGTGTAAGGACGCCAAGAAAGAGCACAAGGGCTTTATGACGCTAGGACCCCGGAAAAAAATAGAGAAGGCTCTCCGAAAGATGAACATATTGTCAAAGAACCTGATCATGTAAGTTTATTCTCTCGACTTTTGCATAGATTTCTCATCCAGACTCTCTTTTACATGCGTTATGGTGCAGTCCATACTTTTCAATACTCAATATCAAGAAGCATCCCTTGAGATGTGATGATCTGACAGAAATCTTTTGAATGCACCTATTTATGTGTCTCCAGAGTTTTTAAGAATATTCGTAGAACGTTAAGAATTTTAACTAATTGGTTTAATATCTTTTTGATCATCAGTGATGGAGTACACGCTGACGATCCTCTTGGCCCTCCACACACGCCGCCCGGAACAGGTCTTGCACAGCAGAACTCGAATCTTTATCATTCTCGATCAAATCCAGACTTGACCTCACTCTATTCGTACGACGACCTGCGCGCGCCCGACTACCCGGAACACGTGCTCAAAGTTTACAAGGCCGATCAGACTTGCAAGTATTTGCTTGTGCACAAAGAAACAACGGCTCATGAAGTTGTGATGCTCGCACTCCAAGAGTTCGGCATAACGGAGAGTAGCTCCAACTTTTCCTTGGCTGAGGTGAGCGTCGGCGAAGGAGGCATGATCAAGCAGAGAAGGTTACCCGATCAGCTGCAGAATTTGGCAGAAAGAATCGGACTGAGTTCGAGGTACTACCTGAAAACGAATGGGGTGTCGGAAACTCTAGTGGCGGACGAGCAAGCCCCAGATTTAATCAGGGAATCTCAGGTGCACTTCTTACAATTGAATGCTGTTGAGGTTGCTATTCAGTTGACGCTTCAAGACTTCAGCATATTCAGGTAAGCATGTGTTCTTATTTGATTTGAATTGTCATGGAAGTCATCTCTTTTCTCGAAATAACTTTGCTTAAGGTTTTTATTTGTAATCCTCACTTTCGAATCAATTCAATCAATTCAATTCTACGTTTTTAAAATTAAGAGTTACAATGGTTACGATATCATCTGTTACAGGCAAATTGAGTCCACGGAATATGTTGACGATCTTTTCGAGCTCAAAAGCAAATATGGAACGCCTATGCTTAGCCAGTTTGCTGAATTAGTCAATAGAGAAATGTTCTGGGTTGTCACGGAAGTATGCTCGGAACACAATCTCGTCAGGCGGAGCAAAATTATCAAACAGTTCATCAAGATAGCACGGCAGTGCAAAGAATGTAAAAATTTCAATTCCATGTTTGCGATTGTGTCTGGTCTTGGCCATGGTGCAGTCTCGCGGTTAAGGGCGTCTTGGGAAAAATTGCCCAGCAAGTACCAGAGGCTTTTCAGCGATCTGCAAGAGCTCATGGACCCGAGTAGAAACATGAGCAAATACCGACAATTGGTCGCCAGCGAACAGACTCAGCCACCCATCGTAAGTTCTTTTCATAAATTAGGGTACCCTTACAAATTCGTGCCAAATATGCCGATTCTCACTAACATCTCGTTTAATTTTTGCAGATTCCATTTTATCCTGTAGTGAAGAAAGATCTGACGTTCATTCACCTCGGAAACGATTCGAGAGTGGAGGGACTGGTGAACTTTGAAAAGCTCCGTATGATTGCAAAAGAAGTTCGTACTCTTACTAATATGTGTTCATCTGCCTACGATCTGATGGCTATGCTAGAGCGGGGAGGGCAGCCGCCTAGCTCGGCCATGATGGCTCTCAACCAGCTGACGACCGGTAGTCAAGGTATGAATTCAAGATACCGAAATGTATAATCGAATCAGAATATTCCTAGTATGGTCCTGTGTCTCAATTGAGTGAGATTGAAAATCTGTAGTCTCTTCTCGACTTTTCCTTCAAATGTCTCGGTTGTTTGAGTTGAAATTTAGATTCCCTCGACGTTTTGCACAGCCTTCCTAACTTTGGCCTCATTTCAGAATCGAAATTCTCAGCAGGGCAAACGGCAACGGTCAAGAGGCGCAAAAAGTCCGCAGCTGCGCCAAATCCGAAAAAGATGTTCGAAGAGGCTCAAATGGTGCGACGCGTCAAGGCGTACCTTGCCAACATGAAGGTTATCACGGACGAGGAGAAGCTGCATCACCTGTCTGTCGAGTGCGAGCCGCACGCCGGAACTGTGGCAATAGCCGCGGCCGTGCCGCTTGGAGGATCGCGAGGCAGGAGACATCCGTCGCCCACGCTCTCGACTACGAGCAGCGCCAGCAGTACGAGCGAAGGAAGAAAGAGCATACAAGGTCAGTTGGGTCATCACTAACCAAAGACAAGTTTTTCATTCCTCGCGATAACGTTCTGCGAGTTTTGGTTCTCAGTAAATTCAAGGGCATTTTTACATCAAGCCGTGTTTCATCTTGAGAAGGAGAATTAGAACCAGTCCGATTGACGAAATGATCTCTCTACAGGTACAAAGTTCGGCGCAGCGTCTCCGCAAGCGGTGCGCAAGATGCTAGCGCTGTCGGATCCTCACAAGACTCGCCCGTACCAGCCGAAACACTGCAATCCTCCGCTGCCCGTGCCTGGCATCGCGCTTCACTCGGGTGCCCTGGAGTCGAGTCCCGGCGCTCCACGACGCGTCGGCTCGGGTAGCAGGCTGCCCATGCACGAGAGGTCTCACAGCGACACGCCCTCGGGCCTGCCACCGCCCGTCGACCTGAGCGCGGAGAGCAGCAGCGTAACGAGCTTGAGCAATCTGCAACCCCTCAGGAAGACCCTCACGAGTGGTGAGTGCTAGAGCATCATTCATCTCTGGCCTATCGATGTCTCTCTTTTACTCTTTCTCTCCTTACGTCATGAGGTACACCGCCCACCTCACTGGCATCGTCGTCATCTCTCTCTTTCTCTCTGAAGCATCCTACATCTCTATCGATACACACTCTTACCGTTGCCTAGAGTCGTGGTGCTTGTAGATGTTTATTCTTCTTTCAAATCAAGAAACTTATTTCAGTCACTCTGGCCTGATCTTTTTTGATTCGAATCAAATCTTGGCGGGGATGTGGATGCCCGTCCCAACTGTATGAATGTTTGGTTCTTTGCAGTTTATGCATTTTTGACAATTTTCTCGCACGAGATGCCATGATTTGTTCTCAAATATCCTCGAATGAACCTCCATTGCTTTCTTTTGTCGTCAGATGTGAATATCCAAAGTTCTGAGTCGATTCTGAAAGAAGAATGAACAAAGACAGGAGCAAGAGATACGAAATCGACAAACTAGGAATTAGTTGCATGCTCACCTTGAGAATTCAAAATTTCAAGGTGGAGGTGAGTAGTTTACAAGGAGATCGAAAGAACTTGAGAGAATGGAGAAAGAGTGGGAGAGGGTCCCTCTTATTTTGCACGCTGCACCGCCGTCACGCAATTATTACTCATGAGTGTCTTCTTGCCCTCTCGTTGTCTTCTCCACACGCGAGCACGCAGTATATATTCTCGCAGCAGCCTTTAACTGGGGCTTTTCAAGACTAAGCTCAAGTAGAAAATGTTTCTCCATTTATTTATTAATGCCTCTCAAAACACGGTTGACGCTGTTATTTTATCATTGCGAATCTTTGAAGAATACTAGCACGCTTTTACCAGATCAAATAACTCATGTCATTTCGATTACACGTCATCTTTACTTTTTTCAATGCGAGCCAACTCAATTCCTTTAGTAAATTTTTTGAATTCAATATCAACGATCGACATCTTTCAAATAATTATCTAAGATGAATGCTTCTCATGAGATGATGCACTACTAATTCATGTAATTATTGTAATTTTTGGTATTTGGAGCGATTAATTTTTCATGAATTTTTGAAAGATACTAGCTAGTATTGCTGACATCTTTCAAATCGCCAGCGTGCACAGCACTTATTCTGATCTTCCTTGTATTCATTCACTGCACTGGTACACCATACAGTCAGTCTCAGACCAAGTATACAGTCTACTAAAATATTGAAACACCAGAACAGACAAAGTTTTACTCACGTATGCACTGAAAAGTATCTCAAGTGTAACAGCGATAAACTCTAGACGAATCCATCGATGATTTATGGGTACGTAGTAGTTTCTTTTACAGTAGTGGATCATCCGTAGCAATTCATTCATCCAAACCTCATTAAAGAAACTTGCGTGTAGTGGCTCGAGACCCGAACATAAATCAGCCACCCTTTTAGAAAAGAAGGCTGAAGAGTAACTCTGCGTTGACGGCGAGGGCTTTTTAAAACTTGAATTTGGAGGGCTTCAAGCTCCCACAGTACATACATGCGTGAAATTAAATCTTGAGGACGAATTTTGGAAGAGAAAGAGAGAGAGTAGTACAATGTTCCGAAGGATGCTTGTTATCATGGGCGTATCGTAGGTTCGGTGACGAGCAGTGACAGCGGTCATAGCACTCAGCTGGACAGCCACAGCGGCAGCAGCGTCGAGGCCGGAGGAAGCCCGCCGCCTCCCCAGAGACGACACTCGGCCATGCAAGGTACGTCGCACTCTCAAGATCCACCTCGTCCGCTCTGCGCCAGTGTACACTGTAAACCCGCCGGAGAGTATCGCCGTGGCACTGCTCCGTCTCTCTGTCTCCTCTCTGTTTCTCTGTGTCTCGATGCCCTTCGCGCAGTGCCTCGCGACTCACGCTCGGATATCGTTTTTCGCGCCATCGAGAAGCGCTTCCACTGCCACCGACCCGCACGAGATCGATCGGCTTTCTTGAAAGAGACCGTTACCCGAGAGAGATCGGAAGTGCGCCGTTCATCGATCGAGTTGGTTGTATACGATGCAGTCTTGCTCGAGAGACTTTTTTGCGATCGAACGTCGTTGCAAGGCGAATGGATTCGTGTCACTTTGTTGAAGCGGTGGCAATGGAAGGATTCTCGATGGTTTTGCGGCTTTGTTGAATTGTATTGTTGGTAATCTGTAGTCGAAGCAAGATGTAATTATGGGCTGCCAATGTAGTCTACTCGAGCCGTAGTCTGTGTTGGGTCTGTGGTAACAATTTGTCTATAGTTGGTGAACCATTGGCGGTTCTGGATTCTTGAACGTCGAGATTATTGTAGTGACACAAGTGTTGCGTAGTTCAATGTAAATATTTGTAAAACGCAACATGCTGATGATGCTCTCCATATTTCTGGAGTTTTTTTGCTCTTGATGTCTTACGAAGCTTTTCTAGAGTGTTATCAAATTCTGCATTACTGTTCTTGTATCTAGGAGATGAATTTTGACTGTGTAGCATCGTTTTTCTTTACGAGAGGTAGCGAAATAAACCTCCGCTGTTTGATTCAGAAGATTTCGAATACCGAAACTGTCGACGTTTCGAATTTATCCATGGATCTTTGAAATATCGCAATTGAGGCAAGTATTGCCGATTCGTTGCTTCCCATGGCAGAGATGCTTTAAAAATTTGTGGGGAAGTTCGGAAAATCAACAAAGTACGCAGTGAGGACAGGACTCCGACTTACCTGTCTGTTCCTTTTTAGCGTTTCTATCTCGGTTCTTATGTAGTTAGCATTGGGTCGCATACGCACTGCAAAGTGCACAGATATCATTAAAAGGAAAGGCTCATCAGCACCAAATCTACCTAACCAATCGGGTATCTCGGGTGCAAGTTCCACTGGGTAAAATTATGGATTCTGGCCTCGATTTGTAGATATGTATCATAAGTAGCATTGATGGAAAACGACGGTGTATCTAGCTTGTGTATTGTGTACGGGCTCAGGCTCGGTAGGTCAATCTATCGCGAGGGCTCCGCCGTTTCCGCACGCGGTGGCGGTTTTGCCGCCACTGCCCGCTAACCACCAGAGACCCAAGCACCACCACGACCATCACCAGGATCTCCATTGCACTCTGAATGGTCACGAGCACAACCATATCCATTATCACCAAGAGCATGGACATCGCCTATCTCACGATTCCCAGTATCCCTCTGACGACGGTGAGTTCCCGACTCTTCCCTAAATCGTGTGCTCCTTTTCCTCCTGTCCCAATATAACCAACCTGTGCGTCTGGTAGATTGTCTAATCGAGTGGGGTTTTGGTGGCTTTTGGTGGTTTGCAGGTGTTGGAAGTCTTCTTACACGTTGAAACGCGCGATTGGTGGTGGTTTTACTGTGTTGTTCGCGCCGAGGTCAATCTTCATATTCATTTGGTCATCGTCATTTGCCATTGTTTGAATGCCTGCATGCTGCTCATTTTGTGCGATGAGAGTTTTTCACGTCGACTCTTTGATGATGGAGCGATTCGAGCTTTCTGATGATTGTGGTACGCTAGACCGATATCATCCACTTGTTGGCGATGATTCAAATGAATCAGAAATAGATGAATGGACGTGTCTGAGAATGATGATACGCATGGTTATGCTTGCTTTGCTTGGTTTGTGCTTTTTGCGCTTGTTTGCAATGCTTGGATTAATCCTTACGCACGTTGATGCATTCAATTTGTGTGGGTAGAATGTTTATGTATATTTGTACATTCTACACTTGATACGTTTACAACAATCTGTAGGTACTCTTGAAGACGACACTAGTCTATATGGTAGTACAAAACAACGTAGATATACTCAGACTGTTGGTGATGAGCATCTTTTGGGGTTTCTTTCATTACGTATACCTATTCAGTTTAGAGAGTGCCGCGACCAATGGTAACGATGAGCGATCTGACTATCGATGATGGGGACGATTTCAAACTTGATTAGTTTTTCGATCGACCAAAAAATTTTAATGCAACCATCAGATGACGGGAAGGAATATTCTCGTTGGTATCCAAATTCAACTCCCTGCAAAGAGCACCACCATTAACGTCACAAACATTTGCTCTCCTTCTATTTGAAATTATACCTTTAGCATTAGAGTCTTTTCAAGGTATAGCATTTATCTTATTGGTGCAGACCTTGTTTGTGAGGACGCAAATGAAGAAGTTTTAGGATCTTCAGATTTTGTCCTTCAAAATCTCAAATTATTGCTGTCCAATACAGATCAAACAAATAATTCGAAAGCCTTTATTCTGGGCTTCTGAGTGGTACATCTTCGCTCCACTTACATTCAAACTGAAGATCTCACTGATTTAAGTATGAATCTCATAGGATTTTGTAAAAGCAGCCTGAGAATTTCCACAGATATGGGCCTCCATACTCCATAGTCCTTCTCAAACAGTTGTTGAAACAATCCATTTGAACCCTAACTCGTGCTTCAAGAAGCACACCCTTAAGAAACGTCCAGCAGCATCGATAGTCCGGCTCCCATCGTCAGCTCACTCGTTGCACTCGAGTCCCAAAATCACACATCGCGACACCCCATCTCCCTGTATACTTAGCACCCGCTCACTCCCACGAGCCAAACCTGCATATATCGGGGCGCGAGCTAGAAAGGTCGAGGCGTTTTTTAGGTGGCTCGGCTGTCGACATGATGCCTCCGCCTCCCCTGCCTCCTCCCCTGGGCAGGCGTCTCCAGCAGAGCAGCGTCGATCACCATCACCTCCAGCAGCAGCAGCAGCAGCAGCATCGGCTTCCTCCAAACTACAAGATAGCCGCTCAGATGGCCAGGCTTCACAGGCTGGGAAGGGCTCACAGCCACGAGGGAGTTACTTACCGCAACGAGCGCGACGACGGTATATAGCCCACAACCACCATCACCGTCACCGCCACCACCACCGCCACCACCACCACACTCAAAACACGAAAAAGTCACGCGCAGTCACTCGCAGCCTACTGAACAAAACATGGGGCACATACTCTATATTCCTCGCTAATACGTATCGCACTACCACGAGCACTTTATCAGCCACGACCAACCCGCCATGTTCAGGATGACCAACAACGCAACAACGATGTACCAGACGGATCCCTCTCGCGTACGACTCGATCGGGACTCTGTGTCGAGCTGACCAACTCATTGACAACAGGTTGCCATTATTTATCACATCTTTTAGGCTTACGTAGTGTTAGAGTTGAGGGAGTTGAGAATGAGGGGATTTTTCTCGCGAGACGAGAAGGATTTTGTTTCGCCTTGTGATGACTTGGAGATGTGCGGAATCCGATACATTTTCATAAAAAAAAAAAATAAAAAAAACAAGTTGGGAGAATTGCATCCATACACGTTTTCAGTCTGCTTTCAAAGTGGTCTCAATTTATGTTTTGTGTCTTCGTGGTTTCTAATTGTAACTCAGTCTTATGCAGTCACTACTTGGTGGAAAACTAATCTTTTTTAAAGATATTTCGGACATAGTGGTGGAAATGTAAGCTTTTCACGAATCGCTTGAAAATTTTTGTTTTTGTGTGTGATCAATCGCTATATGATTGCTAATGTGTGCATTTTTAAAAGTGAGGCATTTCACAAGAGTAAAAATGACAACGCGTCATTTTTTGTGCTACGCGAAGTGTTTTGCTGTCGATGTCGAATGCGATGTTTCTCAACTTTTCATGTGTGGTGTATAATAATATTCTCGGGTAACGACGAAAAACCGCTGTTACCTTTCATTAGACTCGAAGGTCTCGCCGAATTTGTGCAAAAAATAGCACTGAACACTTGTGACCGACAATCTGTTTCTTCGACATAATCGTCTATGACAGAACAGAAGAAAAAAAAACAGCATCTCACTTTCATTGTATTTGCTCGCTCGCTTACTATCTCACCAAATCACTGCATCCATCGTCGTTCATCACTCTTTTGCAAAACTGCATCATCCTCATTCAATACTGAAAGCAACCGAGTATTAGTCTGTAGCACGTATTATATACTCGAAAAAACTAACGTCCTTTCACACGTCGATTCATTTTTGAAATTGATCCCGAATCTTAGTTTCCTGAAAATCAATTTTAGAAACGTATCACGAATGCCTGTGCGATTTTGATTCAGATACTCATTCAATATTCTGTCACTGTTTTCAACTTTTGATCTAGCATCGAGAATGCTCTTTCTAATCTAGAGATGTGAACACGAATGATGGATAGTGAATGGCCTTCAGAGAAGCTTTTTGCATAGAGCATGCCTAATTTGAAACTCATTACTGCATATTATGAAAAATTTCATTGTAACTGTGAGTGTCTGGATTAGATCTAATGATCTTTGAAAGCACCGTCAGTGATGGAGGTGACACAACGCTCCTGAAATCGATAATTATGAAACTCCACGGTGAGCTTCTCATCACCGATATCATTCATCTTTAAATCGTTAAAACGACCATCAAATCATTACTCGTTACAGATTGTACCTCTTGAGCCCTCCGCTTCATTGGTTGCGGTGTCCAGATATCAAATAAGTTTCAGACCGAGGCGCGACGACTCGATCGGCACATAATTAAATCCAAATCGTCATCGCTCCTCGTCTGGCTCAGTCGTACCCTTCAAAAAAATCTAATTCGCCCAAGTGAACAGCGTATCTAACCAATTTCGTTTTGTTCCACAGACGACGAAGAAGCGCAGGTGTCGGCAGTATAGGGCAAGCCACCGGTCCGCATTTCGGACCAGCATCAGCAGCGCTCGGCTTCGCTGGCCGGGACGAGTGAAATCGTCAGGCCCAGGCTGCACTCGTCGTTCGTGTCACGGGGGCCCCGAAGCGGCCCCATTTCGGTAACCAGGCCCGCAGCGGGCCCGACCCCGGCCGGACCCACGCCCACGACGATGTCCTCCTCGTCTTCGTCGACTTCGTCGTCGTCGAGCTCGTCTAGCTCGTCGTCGTCTGCGGCAACCGCGAGACGCAGCAGCCACCACACTCAGCTCTAGGCTCTTAGACTTTTCGATTTTCGAGAGCGAGATTTTAGTATCTACGGGAAGCCTGGTGCCCTGAAGTGTCCCCGCTTTGAGTATCCCGAACTTTCGTTGGGTTTGGCGACAACTTCTCTGCATGGTTTGCTAAGATTTCCGGTGATCCTCGTGATCTGTATTCAACGTTTTTCTGCACGATTTAATGATTTTGTCTCTCGAGTTTTACAAGACTTTTTCGTGTAACTTTGCTACTTTATCGGAATTTTATCGATTTTTCCAAGTTCCAGCGAATGTATTTTTTAATTGTATCGTCCATTGAGCAGAGAATCTCACGTTGCACGTCGAGTAATCTTCCTATGGAAAGTGCTCAATATTCGTGCTGACCAATAATATAGTTTCAAAACACGCGCTCTTCACTCTAAGATCTTATCATTTCCTAATTAAATTTCAGATGCGTCTAGAAGTATCTCGTGGTTCTTCCATTCTCTTGTTAATTTAGTGTTACAACCTTGCATGATCGCAGGATTGAGCGTTTCGCTCTCGAGAACGATTATTTTAAGTCGTATAAACCTGACAAGTAACTTCGATAAGTTGCAAATTTAATCAACGTAAGAAATTCCAATGGAAATTGAGAAGAATCAAGTGGATGATCATGTCACATATATACTGTTCAATTGCGGAAGATGTGTAATAAATCGAGTCCAAAGATGTTAAATATTACTTCTATGTCGAATTGAAGAGAGGAGGTGGCGCCTTGTATGATATAACTTTAAGTCAGCCTGCTCCACAAGGTATCCATAGAACCTAAGTTGGTGTAAATAGAGTTAGATTGTCTATTTTAATCTTTATTCGTGATAAAAATTCGGCTTGCTAGCGAGAGTCGAAATTTGATGAAATACGTGATCGATCAGAAAAGTCAAGAAACAAGAAGAGATTATGTAGTTCCACAGAAATCGAAACCGTAAAATTCGCTTTACTCTACTCTCTTCAAAGTTCAAAGTAGCACGTCGTCGACGATATTTATATATAAAAACATATATATATATATATATATATATATATATATATATATATATATTATACATGAGATAAATGCGTATATATATTCAAGCATCGATACACTTCTATTGAAAAGTATATATGTATCAAGTATATAGATTCCAAGGTTGTATGAAATCGTGATGTACGTATATTTTTTCCATGCATCTCGAGTGAATGAGAGATTGAAAAATATTGGTCTTACCGTGTAGATCAGAGGTGAAACCCACGAGTAAAGTATTGCCTATTCTCACAGGGTGTTTTCAGGAATGTAGATCTTGATATTTTTTTGTAAGTCAATTCAATTGGTGCCGTTCCGAGCAGTTGTCGCTCAGAGATTTTATCGCGAAATTCTGTCATAGCACCCTGAATTCACGCTCAAGGTTAGGTATGGAATAAGAATGCTTGCATATGGAGGAGGAATCATGTATCAAATATTTTACTGTACATATCGCAAATGCGTTTTAAAACTTAAGTCTGTAAAAATTCGAATTAGTGGTCTGAAGGAAGCTAGAATCATGTTAGAATGAAAATTTTGGTTGCTTCCATTTTGTAATGCTATAAATAAACTCAATTTTGGTATATGATAACGAAAACGAGTTCTCATCCGCATCTTACTAGATATAATGTAGATCGGAACTATCTCTGTTGATTCATATTCAAATTCAATTTCATTCTCGACCATTCAAATATTCTCTATCAGCTGATTGCGAGACGCCTATGATAATATTGAACCTGTCACACAGACCTTCATTTCTCCCACTTCAGTGAACTTTTTTGGTAATGTATCATTGGATTCCGAGCGTGGCTTGTCCCTAATTTCTTTACTCAGCATGCCCTCTTGCGTGCTCATTTTTCCCCAATACCTTTTAAATCTGTGCGCTCGATACGACTGAAGATGAAACCCTAATTTTTAATAGTAATGTTGTGAGTATTTATATTTAAAAACCCGCGGACTTGTCATAAAGTCGAGTACAACAAAACTCGCTCGAATGCTGCGAAGTAACGGCTGATGGAGACCATGTCACATTAACGAAGTTAACGCACAAGTCATTACAAGTAATCGCCGAGAGGCTTGTTTACTACTCAAAAGATATTCAATATGTTACTCACAGTTCTTACTTGCATTATTTTATCCTCATAGAGTGAAAGCGAGCCAATCTGTTGGAAAAGCAAGCAAGTCTTCATGTGAAATGGGGAGTTAGAAAACGGTTTCTTCATAATTAACGCATATTTTGCTCGTAGATCGAGCGGCGGTGAATGGAGATTCAAAAGGACGAATCATTGTTCTGGAACGTGTACTCTTATTTTCTAGCTTTCTGAGGTGTACGAAAAATTCCATTATAGCTGAATAGTATATGTACACATTGTACATTCTTACATTATGAAGAGATTAATTCGCTTCACCATAGACAGTCGATGCGCAGATCTTCGCTGTTTCTTTTTTATCTGACAAGTTAGGTACATTGTTTTAGTAAGACCGAATGATTTCTCTTTGGTAATGACAAGCGATCATGTGTATGTCGCGAGATTAGCTAACCTGAAGGACAAAGAATCTTTTGTATTTAATTTGTTTAATAAAATTTTGATGATGGTAAAATTTGTATCGATTTGATTCTGCCCAGATAACTTGATTTTATTAATCCGTGATACTGTCGCTTTCTATGAACAACTTCGAATTTTCTTCAGCGAGACTAATTTATAGATCATGACGAGACAATGAAAAATAACAGAAAGCAATCGAAAATTCATTTTTTTCAATGTTGTAGATGTCCATTGTCTTTGAGAGACTATTCATACAGCGCTGTAATATTTCGTATCAAATTAATTCCACACCGCTAGTCAAAGTATATGTCAAGGATGCTTCAGCTGCGAGATTGAGTAGAACGATTCCAATTACTCACTATTCATCGATTATGGAAACAAAACTATTCAGATTTGCATTGTGAAGTATGTACGTACTTTTGAAATTTCCAATACCACTTTTTATCTCTGGCTTTCTAATTTCTCCAGGGATTTTTCGTAATTTTTCGAAGCTTTTTCAGAACGAGGAGGAATGTGCCTAATCTATATTGTTTCGAATGATGTTCTAAAAAGCTTGTATATGTCTCAGGATGCCCGTTATTTCCCAAACTTTCCTGATCGTTACGGGCGCTCCCCAAATCTCTTTCATATGCCAAAAAAGTAATTGAGAAAAATTTTTGCGATTTTTTGAAGGCTTCCTTATAGTACCGACATAGGTACCATGTTTCCTATTTGAATAACATGGGATAATCCGTCTAAAATAGAACAATGAGTCTTAGAGCGCCTTTATGAGCCAGATAAACTACTGAAATATTCAAAGATATCATTTTTTATGCATTTGACGCTGAATCCGAATCCGGACTTTGATTTACTGTAAATTGCGCCTCAAGTTCTCTAAATTGCAATTCTCAATTATTTCAAGTATTTGCAGTAACTGGTAGTTACCTCACTTGCTTATGATTATGGGGTCTTGTAACCTAGCGCAATTGGTAGCTGATGACATTTTCTTTTAAATGACTTCTTACACAAGTCGATTTGGTGCATTTACGTCGAAAATATAGCTATTTGGAGAAAAGTAGAAAAATATGCCAGATTTGAAGATGAAAGACTCACTAGATCGGTACCAGGTTTGGGGTATTAGGCGATCCTTACCGCAATTATTTTGAAAATAGAATGGATCAGACTCGCTTGATTGGAGTTCAACAATCTCCATTTCATTTTGAAGATTTCACGATGATTTTCAAAATGAGTCCAGTTATGCAGAGGAACTTTCAGATTCATCGGAGTTAGGAGCTCGAGAAGCTTTGATTTTTGGTAATGAGTAATTTTGCATTTTCAAGAAATGAAATCTCTATCTCAGAGATATAGATTAGCTTGGCTCTTTCACAACGGAATTCAACGCGCTCCGAATCGTTTTCAGGTTCTTGCAACAAGCTTCATAATAAGCCAAGATACGTTTGGAATTTTTGAATTGGATCTGACAAGTAGAGGACCAACCTTGTGGATCATGGATTTGGCCAAAATTCTGGGAATCATCTTGTTTCGGTGAGAAATGAAGATATCCCAGAGGATTTATGCTAATAGGCTCTCCGTTCCGAGATACAGCTGTGAACATTCGCATTGCTAGTATACCTATATATGTGGCTTTTTAATACGGGCCTATATGGGCAACGCTAATGTCCATAGCTGTATCTCGGAACAGAGGGCCTGTTGGTCTAAACCTTCTGAGATATCTTCATTTCTCGCCGAAACAAGATGATTCCCAGAGTTTTGGCCAAATCCATAATCAACAAGGTTGGTCCTCTGCTTGTGAGTTAGAGACGCGAGAAGCCCAGGTAAGTGACAACGGCTCCAATTACATGTAGATCAATAGGAAACTTCAAAGAGTTGCTGTATGGTTCCCAATTCAATGTCGAAGCAGGTTTAATTTTAATGAAAATCAATTCTTTAGTTACAAAATGCGAGAAGAACGATCCCGTTGTCAGTTTTTTACGTCATCTTTGCAAAACTTTGACGCACTTCGGGAGCACTGTGCACAGAGTACTCGCACAAAAAAATTTGAGTTTAACAAGTGAAAATGTGTCCAGGGAAAATAATGATTCAATACTTGCCGATGAAGTTCTAGATCTCAATGCTGTCCTTTGACTGCCATAACAATTAAATAACATCCTCTCTGTAACCATTGAAAAGGAAAAAGAGGAAGACATAAATTCCATGGTTCCGTAGAAATCCCAAGAAAAGAAACGCAAAGGTTCTTCTCGGCATAAAAGGTTTCAAAAGGCTGAAGCTTCAGACAATAAATCATGGTTTGAGTTGTTATCACATCGATAATGTCTTGATATCGTTTTGAATACTTTCTTCTTTGTTCAAGTTGTTGATGAATCATTTTGAATATGAGATTATAGACTCAGAACTGTAAGTATACTCTGGAATATTCTCTCCGTCGCCTTACTCTTGCCCAAATATTATTAATGATTTAATTAAATATTCGTGACGTTTTCTTCGCGGGAATCCCTCCTACAATTCTTGTGATTCTCTAGAAAGGATAAACTGATTCACCACGGTTAGTAAAGATTCAAAAACAACTGCAAACCTCAGAGGAATAAGGCCACACTGTAAAAAATCCCGGGCCCGAACTTCAGCCAAGTGGTTGAAGTTTCCACATCAACCTGTGGTTGAGCAAGGAATTCAACCAAATGGTTGAAGATTTCAGTCAACCACTGGTTGCAGTTCTTCTCCAACCAGTGGTTTAAATCCAACCGGGTTTGTGAAATCCAACCAGGTGCTTGAATTTTTTTTCGAAACAAAAGTTGAATTCCAACCGCGTGGTTGAATTTCGCCAGGGTGATTGGATTTCAACCGGGTGGCTGAATTTCACCCAGGTGGTTGAATTTTAAACGGTAGGTTGGATTTCACCAGGGTGATTGAATGCATGTCCCAGGAGTTGAGGAAGCACTAGACCTTGGGTATCATTATTGAATAAAAAAAAAAAAAATGTCCACGAGTGTTACGCAAACTGAATGAAAATTATTGTGACAGTCCTCTGTCATTTGTTTTATCCAAGATCTACAGAGAACTCTTGGAACAACTCAATGTCGAAGATTCTGAAGTGGAGAGGGGCCAGAATACCAAAAGCGCGTCCAAATGAGTCGTCCAGTGGAAAACTCAACCACCTGATTGAATTCCGACCACCCGGTTGCATTTCAACCGCCTGGTTGGATTTCAACCATTTGGTTGAAAGTTCAACCAATTTGTTGAATAAAATATGCAACCAGTGGTTGAACTATCAATTCAAACGGTTGGTTGGATCTTCATACACGTGGTTGGATTTTCTCCCCGGGGGCTGATTTGGTTGAAATTCAACCCATTTTTTACAGTGCGGAAATTCTCATCATTTCCGTTATTCTAGGGTATTCTAAGGGGAAGTGGACTTATTTTATTATGGTCTGCAAAGATTTCAACAAAAGCTGCGGACAATAGTGAAATGAGTCCATTTTCGTGGTTTAATGATCAATAGATCCCGGTGATCATCACAAAATAATTTTTGACCCAAGTTAGGAGATGGTACATGATCTTAGCTTGAAGATCCAATAGGAATCATTATCTGAAGTCATCACCCGATTTGGAAAAATCAAAACAACTCTGGAGTCTTTTATCTTGAAAAGTGTAAATGTGGACTTATTTTACTATGGTTTGCAGCCATCCATTGATAAGTCTAAGCGCACTAAGAGCTCTTGAAGAACTCGTTGGATACAAGGACGTAAAATTTTTTTTCGCACTGAAGCGATGAGTTTCCGGTCCGAGCCGCAGGCGTGGATCGGAATCATTACGAGGATGCAAAAAATAGGTTGTACACCCGTATATCGAACTGTCCGTTCCCATCGACTGGGCGAGAAAGAGCCAGTTTCGCACATCTTTTCGATCTTCTTTCCCTTACTGCCGATAGAAAAATAGCATTCGGCACGCAGGCGAGATGATTTCTGCATACTCGTGGTAATTCCGACCCTTGCCTTCGGCTCGGGCTGGGAGATGTCACTCGGATTGCGGAAATCAACATTCTCGCCCTTGTATCAAAAACTACTATTTTGATAATCTGTGAGTGACAGTTGCTAAATTGTATGCTAAATTCGTTTTCACGCACAGAATGTCGAAAGAAATTTTTCTGTTCGCTACTCGTCAATTTAACTACCAATCCTGAATTATAAAAGTGAATTCAAAAACCCAGAAGAGCTTTCAAGCTCTTATCAAATCTCATCATGCCTTTCTCAAATCAAGTTCAAATCCAAGAGAGCTTAGAAATTAAGGATGAATTATCTTTTAGAGGAAGAAAAATAGAAGGCGAGTATTAAATCCCTCTGCCCCCGTTTGGAAAGATTGATCTTCCTGGAAATTACAAAGTTAAATCAAATAAGATGTGCCCTTTTCTTATCGACGACTTCCGTGATACTGAACCCAAGACAGTATTCACCACGTATGAATTATGATTCAGAGGAAGAAAAATGTGAGGCTAAGATGGAATATGTTCCTCAATAAAAAAATGGAGTTTTTTGACGTTTCGAAAGTTCAACAATATAATATAGTTTTCCCTCTCTTTATTGACGAACGCTATGATATTACACCCGAGAGGGTATTTACATCATATGAAAATTGGCAAATACGTACTGTTAAGAAGTTTTTCCACCGTCTTCCATCGAGGAATTTTTTTTTATCAGATGCCAAACAGTGGAATTTCTGCGAGAAATTCGTCGATTATGCAAATCATGAGTAGAATCGCAGTTGTATCTAAACGGTAGATGGGTATGAAAAAAGAAATTCGGTTTGCTTCTTTTCAATTTTATCATCAATTTGAAATTACTTCAAATCCAACAGAACTTTCGAGTTCTTAACAATCCTATCATGGATTATTTTGATCAACTCCTAATCCAAAACAGTTCCGAAATCATGGAAGAGTTATCTTCCAGTGAAAGAAAAATGCGAGGCAAGTATTAAGTTACCCCGGTCCGGAAAGATTTATTTTCCTGAAATGGTACTCATCAAATGAGTTCTGTCCTTTTTTCATCGACAGGTATCATGATATTAGACCTAAGATAGTATCGAAACCATAAGGAAAGGGCAAGTATAGACTCCTGGAGATCTTCTCTCGTCTTTCATTGAGCGATGTTCATAATCGAGTCGCCGAACAGCGGACTCCTCGCGAATCATTGTAGAATAAGACAAAGGAATTTAGTTTGCCTCCTTTTTTTATTCGTCATTAATTTGGATCAACATAGGATCCAAGAGCGACCTCCTTTCCCCGCTTGGAATAAATATTGGGTTCTCTGGATATGCTCAAGTTCCATCCAACAAGTGGTGCCCTTTTATCACGAATGAATATAATAATATTGGATCCGAGAGAGAATCCAAATCAAGAAGGAGCAAGTAAGTATTTCTCGAACAGAGACGTTGTCCTCCATCAATCAATGATCTTCCTTGTTATCTTTCTTGATATCTTCCTTGTCTATCACGAATCATTTCAGAGTATTACGAAATTGATGATTTATGGAAAACTCCGCGTTTTGACAAGTAGGGCATGATCATTGACCAAAGGGAAACGACGTAACTACTCGAGAAATACTTACTTGCCCCTTTTTCTTGACTTGAATACCCTCTCAAATCCAATATCATCATGTTCATTCATGCAGAAAGAGCACTACATATTAGATGGAATTCGAAGGTATCCAGAGAACCCCATATTCCCAAGCGGGGAAAGCAGATGAGGGGGTCTAATACTTGCCTCGTATCTTTCTTTCTCTGAAAGATATTTTATGACTCCACGTCGCTCTTGAATTCTATGTTGATCCAAACTAATGACGAATAAGAAATTGACCTAATATACGAGTCCTTTTGGCCAATTCTAACTCCCACAATAACTATTTGAATGTATAGTCATTGCCAGTGGACCTTAGTATACGCGCCGGGGCTGCTTTGTAGGGTGGAGAATAACTCAAAAATCATTTTCTATCGTGAAATCCCCACAATTCGGTTCCCAGACGTCCAAATGAGACGTTCCTA
>JAPYYZ010001973.1:0-13994 GCA_030522705.1 Eretmocerus eremicus | reverse complement strand
GCTGCTCATAATGAACAACAAGATCAATGGAGGCGTCATTTTTCTTGCTGAATTCAGCATGCAAGACGTTCCGCAGGATGTCCCGCAGGACGTCCGGCGATAGGTGACGAAAACGACCGTATCGGTCACCTCCAGCGGTACGTCCTGCAGGACGTCCCGCTGAAGTCCCGCCGGACGTCCTCACGTCCCGCATGACGTCCGGCGGTACGTGACCATTTTCAGTGGGGTCGTCACGAGATCTTTTTATTTGCTTTTGAGGCGGTCTTCTATCTGGTCCGCAGATTCTCCCTTTCTTAAACCACCTTAAAAAGGAAATCAAATCAAACGTTACACCGTGACTAAAGTTCAATCAATCAATCGGGTACATGAATATTCATATTGCGAAGTCAGAAGTATTTGGCCAAGGCTCTAGTAGCTATCACAGATGTGACTCGTCATTTTACTCAACTAGAGATGAGAACAAGTATCAGGGATCATATTAATCATCACAGTCAAACAGTGGCAGAAGGTCACTCGCAAATTACATATCAAGAAGTGATGCCCTTATAGCCTGGAAAAAAGTCCGGTGCCCCCATCAATCTCCTGTGGACGTTGTGTTAATATGGGAGTCCTACATAAGCTGCGATTTTGTGGCCAATCCTTATCGACTGAGGTGAGGAAGTTGTTGGTGAATGCCCTCATAATGCCCTTCTTCGATTACGCCTGGTTAGTTTGATACGATCTATCAGGATATTCATTACTGAGTTGCAGCGTCTCCCCAATACTTGTGTTCGGTTCATCTTCCGCTGCCGGCGAGATGTAGCCCTGAAACTTCGTAGCCAGCCCCTTGGATGGTTGCAGGTGTCATCTTGTCGAGATTATTCCCTTCGTATGCAAAAATCTTCTCGACCGCCACGTCAGGCTATCCGAATGACTTATTCCAACCCTTGTACGATGAGGCTCGACGATCTGATTGAATAAATCCCTCCAGAGCAAAAAATCCTCTGGCGCGTTTCACTGCCGACAAGAGAGCTCTTTTCCGACAAGCAATTAAATGTCGGGAGTAGGTCCCAGTCGAAATTCGCCTCCTCGTTACAATTGGATCGTTCGAACAAGCTTTCCACGTATTCCTTAGGGAGAACGAGGCCGTACGAGTGCGTTGCGTAGAAATAGATTTTATTGCGAGGAATGAGGCTGTGAGACTTATCGTTTGATTGCATTTTGTGCCCATCGGGCCATCCTGTGTTTCTGAGCTGAATCATGTCTATTCGTATTTGTATGCGAAGGGGAAGAAAAGCGCGATTTCATGTATTATCCTCGTAAGTTGTTACTCAGATTCAAGTGTGACATTATCGAATGTTTACCTCATCTTCATACGGCCCTTGTGGCCGTGGCATGATGAATTCATCAATCCCTCGCGATTGGTGCGGCTCTCTCTCGTCCTGAAACAACTCATGCGTGAGGGCCCGGACGCGCTTTTCCTCACCTTTACTTGAATCAAGTCACAATTCATATCGTTTCCAATATCAACTGCAGGCCTCGTCATTTGACAATGGCTCTCCTTGATTATATCATAGATTTTCTGTGTGACAGTTTCATTTTGCTCGAAGTAATGAATCTTCGGAAGGTTGATGGAGAGGCTTGTGAATTACACATCGCTGCCAACGTTTTGCCTGTCGAAAATACGCAGGCCTCTTCAGAGAAAGTACGATCAAGTCACATAATTGACGGTGAAGTTTTTATGTATCTAAGAGGTACGAGTCAACACTGCTCATCCCGCACTGGAATGGCGGAGAAAAGATCAGAGAGAGAATGTTGAGAACCGAGACTAAGATTATATCGAATTATATACTCTTGCAAGCCAAGCTACAGACGGCGACGAAGTGTCTGCCGGTAACGGGCTGTTACGACAACTGCGTCAATTTGATGGAGAAGCGTGTCAGTTAGACATGTATGTGAGGGGGAATTAAAACACCGAAAAGCTGAGAAAGGCGGTTCAGCTGTCTTTCTCTGATCTCTCTTCAATTTCATCGACAAACAATTTAGACGCATTCTTCGTTGTTTTGATTCGATGTTTCGATTCCCCCTCGCATACATGTTCAACTCACGCGCTTTACCGTCAAATCCGCGCAGATGTCGCAACAGCCCGTTATCGGCAGACACTTCATCGCCGTCTGTACCTTGGCTCACATCAGTATATATTTTGAGGATAGCTGTCTCATTCTCGGTTCTCAACATTCTTCCTCCGATCTTATCATTTTCATTCCAGTGCGTGATGTGCAGTGTTGAGTTGTTTCTAATAGATACATAGAAACTTACCGTCAATTATGTGACTTGATTGTGCTTGCCCTGAAGAGGCCTGTGTATTTATGACAGGCGACACGGTGGCACCAATAAAACCACCTCCTCGACAATTCAGAGGCTCTTCCATCAAGCTTTCGAAGATTCTTGACGATGCGGAATCGTTTAGAATCGTATCCGTGGTGGCGACGAGAAGTCCAAGACAACAGGAAGAGCCATGCGATGCCCATGTTCTGCCCCAACGATCTGTATTTCACCAAAAACTTAAAGTCCCTTGCGTCCGCGAGTCCTGTCGTGCATCGCACTTGGCCGACATGCACTCGTTGGATTCAAAAGGAGGCCGTAAGCTCTCTAGTTGTACTCTGCTTTTGCTCTGGTTTGAGCCATAAACTGCACTCGCTGCATCCTGGTCCCGACGGATCCGTTTGGCATAAAATCCCTCCATAGCGCAATTCTTTCGAATCCACTGATTCCTATGAGCATACGTACGTTGCTCTATCTTTAATACAACTCACGATAGTTGACATTCTAAAACACCATTACACTTAACACCGTGAGCCTCTCCATGATGCTCAACGGAGCACCCATCTGGGTGGGGAGGGGGGGGGGGGGTCGAGTTGTCCGGAGTTCGGTCGTCAATAAGCTCATGGGCCCGATCCAGCGAATGGCTCCATTGCATGCTATTAGCCCATATCGGGCTGTCTCGAAAGACGCAGCGTGCTGCCGGGCAGACGGGCTAAGTCACAGCCCGTCTGCCTGCTGGTTGATGAGCGTGTGGGGTACTGAGCGGGCAGAGAAGAGTTGCTCAAACAAGAGAGCAAACTCACCCCGCCTCACAAAGCAGCGCTCAGAGAAAGAGGAAGGGCGACTACGCTCATGAAGTGGCACATGGATTGGGACCTGCCCAACGAGGAGGAGAGGTGGATGCACCGACTCATTCTCCGAATAGCGGAATCGACCGAGCAGGACCACGGAGAGCTCAATTCTTGACAAACTACGGTTGCTTCGGGATATGCCTCACGAGGTTTGCAAAGCGCGCCACGCCAAAATGCCAGATATGCAGCAACGACAGGGACGACGCGGAACGGCCACTCCTCAAGTGCAGTGACACGTCTGCGGAGCATAGAGCTTCAAAGGAGGTGATTAGATGCAAGCTGACGCCTGCCAATCTGGTCAGCACTATGCTCCGCAACCAGACATTGTGGGACGAAATCGCTAGCTACATCAACATGGCAATCCCCCGCAGAGTCTTCTCTTGAAGGAGAGAGCTCTGAAGCGCCAAGAATACGCACTGTTAAAAGACTCGCAGATGGCAAGCCTCCGGAGCTGGATGGGATCTCCCACGAAGCTTCGAAGATTGGGGACAGAGTGCCGCTAAGCGTCCTGATGGAGATGTTCAACAAATACCTACAAGCAGGAGTCTTCCCAAGATCGTGGGAGCGCCAGGAGCTAGTGCTCATCTCGAATGAGAAAGGCGGTGATCTAAAGGAGCTCTCGTCGAACCGACCGCTCAACTATATGGACAACCTGGGTGAGATGTACAATCGAATGACCATCAACCGGCTCAAATAGGAATACGAACGCAGCAGAGGAATGTCTCCGATGCAGTGTGGATTCCGCAAAGGGCGCAGTACGCTACACGCAATCGAGTGCGTGCAAGATAGAGTGGATACTGCACGCAGAGCTCCAACCTGGAGGGGGATTCCGCGCTATAATCGCCTTGTACGTGAGGAACGCGTTCAACGCGGCGAGCTGGGAGCGCATACATAAGTCCCTGGACGGGAGACTTCCGCCTCACCTGTTGGCGGTCGTTGGCGACGGACTCCGAGATCGAGTGCTCGTTTGCGATACGGACGACAGGCGCATAGAGTTGGAGCTCCCTGCGGGCACGATATCGCAAGGCTGCGTCTCAGTACCGTTTGAGTGGAATACCCCGTATGACCAAATGATATTCCAATTTCGATAGGGAATTCTTCCGGCTCAGATCGATTAATTCATTATGATATCAATTCCATCAATTCACGGAAGCAGTGGCATTGATCACAACAGTTTGTCGATGCTTTTGCGAAGCGGTGGCCGCGCCAATGTTCGCCAACACTGGTTCCACGAAAGACATGGTTTTACCCTGAGGACGTACTCCAGATTTAAGATTCAGTTTTGATAAGTGATAACAATTTGCCCCAAGTGAGTGGTGGAGAGGAGCGAAAGAAAAGGTTTATCCTTCAGCTCATGGGAACGTGAGAGTTGTTGATGTTGAAAACTGTATCCGGGATTTTTAAACGGCCAAGTCAAAAGCTTATCCGGTTCGTGACATCATGAAACGCGAACTTTATGAAGGGGGGGGGGACTGTTCCGGATCGAATTCGATTTTTGGTGGATATTAAGGTATGACTGCAAATGATATAATTTACAGACAATAACAAGATATCCGTGAATCTGGTCGCTTCCTGCGGTTATTCCAGCCAATCTAGTCCATGATAATTGATCGTTAATATGCACATCTGACCTACAAGAAAAGGGAATCGGAGGTTCCTTGCTTCACCGGTCGTAGCACAGATTTTCTGGGGCTACAGCTGTCTTCATGAGCGAAGACCACGACACGGTAGCATAGAGGCTCAACGTGGGCGGTTTGGCCGCCAGATTAACTGTGTAACTTTTGATATTGTTTCTTTTATTGTTCAGCAGCGCGTTGTTTGATTGATATTCGAACGACTTCACTTCGTAACTAGGTATTGAAGCGAGCGGATGAAGGCTCTATACTCATTTTTGAATTCTTTGAATTTTGAATATCTGAATCATCCGGTAAACAGTCTCTGAGTTGAACGATACAAAGCAGCCTCATCATCTCCGATTGTTCTTCCTGAGCTTTCTGTTAGCGGAAACATTGGCGGCTCATGCCAAATATCGGAAGTCCCGAGCCAAATAGAAGAGGCCTACTCCATACCGTGAGCTATGCTATCATGCTCTACGATGCGGCCATCTGGGGCCGAATAGATTCTCTGATCGAGCGAATCTGGGTCCAGTTCTGCGGCGTTTCGCGCTCCGAACGATCAGCGTATATGCCCCCCCCCCCCACCCTCTCATCATGCAGCCTGCGTACTGGCAGGTACACCACCAATTCACCTGCTAGTCGCCGAAATAAGGTGGATGTGGGGAAGGCGAGCTGCTCCCATGAGCGTCTGTGAGCTGGATGCGACCCGGAGGGCCCTCATTGGAGAGGTTGAAAGGATGAAGACCGTTCAGAAATGGCAAGAAGAGTGGGATAGATCGACGAAGAGCGAGTGGACGCGCAGATTGATCTCGAAATTAACCAGGTGGATTGATCGACCCCATGGAGAACTAGACTACTGACTAACTCAGGCGATGAACAGACGTGGCTGCTGCGGGGAATACCTGGAACGGTTTCAAAAGAGGGACACCCCAGTTTGCCAGATGTGTGAGGCGGACTGGGACGACGCGGAACACGCACTCTTTCAGAGCGTGGACACAGATGAGGAAAAAGCGGATTTTACGCATGTTTGTGCGATAGACCGTCGGTCGGCTCTTTGGCTCACGCCAATTTGCTGACAGCCACTGATGCGGCCCTGTCAACATCATCTGATTTCTCGGGTTTTCTCGACGTCATCAAGATGGAAACGCACACAACTCTCACTCTCTAGCCATCGTGACACTTTTTAGAAGTATTGAATGTATTGTCTCAAAGGAATTCGAAACCCCCATATGGTGACTCTATGATATGACTGAGCAGTCACCAATTAGGTTCCATCAGAGATGAACAGGAGGCTTCTGTTCAGTCATTGATCAATTTTATTGCCCAACCATAATTCTGCATTGATTCCTTTACTCGGAAAAATGGTTGAATATCATAGACGAGAGATAAATTACATAACAGAGAACACCTGAACGAAAATGTAACAGAGGAAGAATGGATAGAGTACTTTGAGAACCTACTCGAAGGCGAAGGTGAGTGCCCTAGAGCGGAAGTAGTGGAAGAATCGGAAAGACAGGAGCTGGTTTAGGGAGAATTGGTGATTACAGGACAAGGAATTGAGAGAGCGATAGCTAAACTGAGAGAGAAGAGAGCAACGGGAGAACACTGGATGAGCAACGAAGCATGGAAATACGCGGGTGAAGAGACCAAAGAGAGACTGAGAAGCATTATACGGAGAATATGCAACGGAGAAGAGATACCTTATGGATGGAAAGAAGGATGGACTCTTCCAAGATTCAAAGGGGGGATAGGAAAGAGGCAGAAAATCACAGAGGGACAATTCTGATGAACACAGTTCATGAGATCTGAGCGATGAAATTAAAAGAAACATTGAGGAAGGAATGGTGGGCTGGGATGATCATGATCATGCAGGATCAAAGTGGGAGGATGATGCACGAGAAGTGTCTGGACAAGGAAAGGGCTCCGAGAAGGTTGTCGATTGAACCCACTGCTATTCCTGATTATGATAGCAGATGTAGAAGAATGCTTGGAGAAAAAAACGTTGGAGTAATAGTGGAAGGGAAGAGGATATACACCAACATATATATGTCGCAGCCACTTGATAGAATCAGCCATTTCATAAAATGGCTAGCTATTTGATGAAACGCCGGCTTTTAGTAGAACGAGTCTCTTTTCACTCGCGTTCGACTATCGGGCTAGCCCAAACCAGCCATTTGGTCAAACGGCTAACCGCTGTCAGCCCTTCCATGAAACGGCGGACTAGGCTCAGCCTTCTGATAGAATTGTGATATGCTCTTCACTCCGGTGAGAGGTTCAGAGTGTATCGCGAGCTCTAATTTTCTGTATAGATTGATAAGCCTCCCCGAGTAAAGACCTAACGGTCGGGTACCGGGGTGTAAAACTCCTACACATTTGCCTGTATCGATTGATAAGATATTCCAAAAAACTAAAGGAAATCAACCATTTCTTCTAGTGATTACCATATCATAAATGATATCGAATTTATTCGAGTCGCATCATACATGGTCGCTATTGATAATATTGGTACAAGGTATGTTCATAGTTATACAGCCTTCGAAATCCCAATGTCAAACCCTAAGATGTTCCTGTTTTAGAAAAAATCTGAAGTGTAAGTCGAGATGCCATTCCAGTTTGACTTGTGCGAACAAAAATTAAGTTGTGCATCGCATGAAGAATTGACTGTATGTATATATGACTATGAACATATCTTGTACCAGTATTATCAATAGCGACCATGTATGATGCGACTCAAATAAATTCGATATCATTTATAATACGGTAATCACTGGAAGAAATGGTTGATTTTCTTTAGTTTTTTGAAATATCATATCTCTCACCGGAGTGAAGAGCATATCACAATTCTATCAAAAGGCTGAGCCTAGTCCGCCCCTAGTCCGCCGTTTCATGAAAAGGCTGACAGCGGTCAGCCGTTTGATGAGATCCTTGGTTTGGGCTAGCCCGATAGTCGAACGCGAGTGATAGGAGACTCGTTCTACTAAAAGCCGGCGTTTTATCAAATGGCAAGCCATTTTATGAAATGGCCGATTCCATCAAGTGGCTGCGACATATGCAGACGACTGAGTGGTACTGACCACAAATGCTCAAGTTGCTGGGAAGAATAGAGGGAGTGGAGGAATTCAAATGTATAGGATACACATTCATGACAAATAAAAGAGATGAAGCCCACTTAAGACAGGTAACAAGAAAAGCAACTGAGGTAATGGCACAGATATGGGGCATTGGAGGGAGAAAATTTGGAGGGGATTGGAGGAGGAGAATGATGACGTTCAATGTGCTAGTGGAAGTAATTTTTCTGTATGGGGTGGAAATTTGGGGTTGGCAAGGAAGAGGAAATCCTCCAGGAGGCTCCACGAGCAAGGTACATCAGATGGATTCTGGGGCTAGAAAGGAATACCGAGATACATAGTTTTGGGAGAGATGAAGATCGAGCCAATCAGCAAAGAGGCAGAAGCTAGAGTGCTCGAGTATCAAGGAAAAGTTAGGGAAGGAACAGGAAACAATACTGAGAGGATGCTGAAGAGAGAGAGAGCATGAAACTGCCGATGACTTTCGAAGCAGCATTATCACAGCTTCTTGAAATTCAATGAAATATATCAAAATACGTCGCTCCAATGAGCGTTTTATTATGCCCTTGATTTGGAGCATTCTTTGAGAGAGATAGAACAGAGATGGAAAAAATCCATCCGAAGTGGGTCTTGTTCTCACAACCTCTTGATTGCTAGTCAAGTGCTCCAACCTCTGAGCTACCCGTGATGGCGGGATCTAGACCCCTTGAAAGGATTGATCTCATCTCTGTTGATTTTACTTGATCGGCTATTTGGAACCCAAGCCTTTGTCACCTTAGAAATTGATCGGTCTTCCAAAAAATGCTTCGAATCATGGGCGTAATAAAACGCTGATTGGAGCGACGGAATTCGATATAATTCATTGAATTTCGAGGAACTGTAATAATACAGCTCTGAAGGTCATCGGCAGTTCCATCTGTCGGTGACGGTAGGGATTTGGCTCGTATAACTGATAGATTCATTTCATCAATGTGAATCCCCACACCAGCGATAAATGCTTACGATCGGTCACTACTGTATCGATCAATTTCTAAATTGACAAAAGCTTGGGTTCCAAAAAGCCGATCAAGTAAAATAGACAGAGATGAGATCAATCCTCTCAAGGAGTCTAGATCCCGCCATTACGGGTAGCTCAGAGGTTAGAGCACTTGACTAGCAATCAAGAGGTCGTGGTATCAAGAGCCACCTCGGGTGGATTTCTTTCATCTCTGTTGTATCCCTCAGGAAATGTTCCGATTCAAGGGTGTAATAAAACGCTGATTTGAGCGACGGAATTCGATACATCCTATTGAATTCCAATCAGCTGTAATAATACAGCTTTGAAAGTCATCGGCAGTTCCGTCCGTCGATGATGATATAGATTGGTTTCTTATAACGCGTTATATGAAATACTTTCTACCAGCATATTAAACGTCATCATTCTACTTCCCCAATCCCCTCCGAATTCTCTCTCACTCCAATGCTACATTTCTGTGCCATTACCTCAGTTGCTCTCCTTGTTACCTATCTTATATGGGCTCCATCTGTTATTTTGATGAATGTGTATCCTAGACATTTGAATTCCTCCACTTCCTCTATTTTCCCCCTCTTCCATTCCCATTTCCTCGCCTTTTCCTTGTCCAGACTTTTCTCGTGCATTTTCCTCCCACCTTGATCCTGCATGATGTTTCTCTGTATAATTCTTCTACCATCCTCTTCAACCTTTCATCTTTGCCGCACTCCCTGATTCTTCTCCGTAGTTTCGTTCTGTCTACCTTGTCAGAAGCTGGCTTCAGAGAATGAAAATAGCTTTCCCTTCTTCGTGTCAATCTCTCCACCAGCTGCCGTTCTCAGGATATTAATATTGTCTATCCCGCTCCTTCCATCCCTGAAGCCTGCCTGTGTTTCTGAAATGATTCCCAGCTCTCCGTTTCTTTCCTCAATTTTTCTTCTATTATCATCGCCCAGATCTCATGAGCTGTGTTCATCAGGGTTGTCCCTCTGCGATTTTCTGCCTCTTTTCTATCTCCTTCCTTGAATCTTCGACAAGTGCATCCTTCCTTCTATCCTTCTGGTGACTCTTATCCATTGCATATTCTCCGTATGATGCTTCTTAGTCCCTCTTTGGTCTCTTGACCCGCGTATTCCCATGCTTTTTGCTCATCCGGTGTTCTCCCGTTGCTCTCTTCTCTCTTAGTTCAGCTATTGCTCTTTCAATTCCTTGTCCTGTAGTCACCAATTCTTCCTGTTCCAGCTCTTACCTTCCCGATCCTTCCACTATTTCCGCTCTAGGGCTCTCATCTTCGCCTTCGAGTTGGTTCTTGAAGTGCTCTATTCATTTCTCCTATGTTACATTTTCGTTCAGGTGTTCTCTGTTATGTCTTTCATTCTTGATTCCTGTCTGTGACCTCGAGAAGCTCCCCCTGTTCTTCCTGTTTTCCTCCTTCTCTTCCTGTTCACTTAGCTTTGCATGTATCTTTTTAGTTTCTACAAACTGACTCTTCTGTACCTTCTCTCCAAGCATGTCCACGAGTAACTTGTCTACTTCTCTTTTACTTCCTCTACATTCTTTGTCATACCACGTTCTTCTACCTTGAACCATTCCGCTCCTTCACCGTCCTTCGTTTTACATTTCCATTTCCACTGGTTCTATACCCCGTCCTTTAAAATTTTGCTTCACCAGTTTTCCCTCGTTTTCATTCCATCCGTTCGAACGCATGGTTCCATCAATCATTACTTTCTAATGTGCTATTCTGATGTTCGCCTCTTCGTGCTGCTCTTTGTTGTTGTTGTTGTTGTTTTTTTTCCTTCGAATTCTACTATCGCTCCTTGTACATTTTATTACAATGCTGTTCCTTCTCTCCTCTCTCTCTCCTCTCTCCGCGTGAATTCCCATTCTCTTATTGGTTTCATCACTCGCTCTTCCCTCTGTTTGGATTTCTTGCATTACCTGTATTTCATTCTCTGTCAAAACCGTCACATTTCTCAAGTTCTTCCATCTTCTTTTGCTCTCGCCTCTTCTACTTCATTATTTCCTCTACTTTTGTGTCGAGACTCTTGGATTTGTTGTACAACTCTTTTCTCGTCTCTCTTCTACTCGTGTGCGATTTTCTACCTCCCATCATCTCTTTCCTCAATTCTGCAGTATCTTTCCTTAATTCCTTCTTCATGCCATCTTTTTTTTTTCAGTTCTCTACTCATATCATTCATACTCATTGCTAGGTGCACTGCCATTTGTGATATTCCCATACTTTTGAGATTTCCTATCTCTATCTCTATTTTCCCTCCACCTTCCTCTTCCCCCTTTTCCTCCGTGGGGCTCAGTTGTGCTTGGGCACTGCGCCTTCCTGGGCAGACTGTTTCCTTGTTCTTTCCATCACTGCCATATTCTGTTTTCCCCGTGAGGAAGTTGAGTATCGATTCCGCACTATCTCTTCTATTTTTTGGCAAAATCAGGGCGTTTCTCGGCCCACCTCTTCTTTTTGTGTTTCCTTATATCCTTGCTCGATCACCATTCAGGTACTCATGAGAAAAGTCATCTAGTACGATTAATTGACCTTCTTAGTTCATAAGATCATTAAAATTCGTAGGTTATGAATGGGATGGATTGGCCCAATTCTTCTTATATCTAATCCCCTCACTTTTCTAATCCATATGTATGAATTCAAATGTCTAGACACTCCGAAAAAGACGAGTTATTCGTCGATTTTTCCTCTCACTCCTTCCCTTCTTACCTCGGTTAGCGAAGGCATTGCTTGCTGCTCAATATCCTCGTCGTCTCGATTCCCTCCGATGACATGGGGTACCCCGATGTCACTTGAGTTTCCTCGGCAAGTGGGTCCATAACCTATTAGACTGCAACGCAGCGGCTCGACGAGACGATAAATCAGAATACGGATACTACTAACGGATATTACTCATAGGCATGACAACCTTCAACTGCGTGGACGATGAAAGATGGAACCGCGGGACTAATTTTACGCGTACAGCTGATCCCGGCAGATTCATGCAGAGCATTCTAACGAAAAGGCCCCAGGCGTCGATTATCTCGAGTCGCATCATAATCACGAACTAAAGAGAATTAGGTCATTGAATGAGATGGTTTCCGATAGTTAGGAATCCGGGTGTGATAAGCCCGTTGAGGCCATATTGGAGCCGTAGGAGTATCTGCCGCACGGAACGCGTTCCCAGATTCTTCGAGCAACTTGGCAATTTGGGTCAAGAGAGTAGAAAATGCATGCCGATTCGAGTATGTCGAACGTTCGTCTACTCCTATTTTGGTCCAAATCACTAAGGTGTTCGAAGAATCTTGGAATACCTGGAGACCGTTATGCCCTATATATATGTAAACGTATAGCTGCGCCCGCGTGTACAAGCGCTCATGCGTTCTCATTTTTCTTGAATATTTCAGCAATTTGGACCATAAGAAGAGAAGGCGATTGTAGATCCGAGTGTAAAGAATCTTCGTTAATTTTCATTCTGTTTCAAGTCGCTGTAAAATTCGAGAATAGTGGGAACTGCTGTCCGTGCGGCGACTGCATGGCTGCAACATGGCCTTGAAGTATTTATGAGTGACCGAATCGTTCACCGAAACCCTCGTCGCAACGAGACTCGAGGAAGAATGAATGTAGCTTTGCGCGATCGAGGCTGAGCAAGATCATGATCCCATGTCTTACAAGCTCACGGAAGCACGTCGGAGCTATGTTTTTCGATCACCACTCTGGCTGGGAGGAATTCATCCGGACCATGGGAGAAAGAGTCGAGCGATCAATATTTCACCTCCAAAATTCCATTATGAGCCCATGTGTATCAACGTCAATCAGGAGCAGTACTGCGTTCTGCGGTTCAGATATAATAATACGTCTCTCACACATACTGAAAATTGTACCCTTTGGATTTTTTTGTGAGAACGTCGTCATGATAAGAATTTTGTCTCGTGAAGAATGACGGATCTAGCTCCTTAGGGTCGAATCTGAGCGAGATCCCTATCGACTGATCACTTATTTCAGAGGTCCGGAATACTTTGAGCCGAGAATATATGAATCTATTCCGATCAGACAGACCCACAGAAAATCAATAATCGGAATAGGGTATCCTCATCGCCTCGTTTGAGTCACAGCTCAATTTATAAGTGCAAAATTAACAATTTTCCATTATCTATATATAAGGCTGTTCACTCCAACTCAGCACGGTTTCCTCTCGTTTTCTTCCTGCCCCAAAAATAATTTGATACGTTTTAAATGTTTTGGATCATGTTTGAAAGAAACGAAATCAATTGAGGTGATCGAAAGTTATAAGCATAATACGAAAATTGAATCCCATCTTTGGGTCTTTTTCACATCTCTATTGTATTCTTAACCCCTCCAGGGGCACATTCAATTGGGCGGGGAATCGCAAAGACTCAAAGCGTTACTTTATGTTTTCGGGGTCGCTGATCACGAATATGAGGTCGAAATTTCAATTTTTCGAAATCCAAGATGGCAGACTCAAGATGGCGGAGTGAAAATTCTCGAAAACTGCGTATTCTAGCTCACAAATCTCTACTCGGGGGTTTTTAGGATCGCTGATCACGAATACCAAGTCATAATTCCAATTTCCCAAAATCCAAGATGGCGGACCCAAGTTGGCGGAGTGAAAATTCTCGAAAACTGCGTATTCTAGCTCACAGATCTTTACTCGGGGGCTTTCGGGGTCGCTTATCACGAATATGAGATCGAATTTTCAACTCATAGAGTTTCAAGATGGCGGATCCAATATGGCGGATCCAGCACCCATATATCAGTGATTTTGGGCTCTTCGAGAATCTGGCGAAGTTTTGGGTCTTCTGATTGCACAACTTCATGTTCCGTGGAATCGCTGGATACGAATTGAGATTTGAAATTGAGAAATTCAAGATGGCGACTCCGCCATGTTGGATCCGCCATCTTGGATTCAAGGATTTGAAACTATGACTCCATATTCGTGATCAGCGACCCAAAAAACCCCTGAGTAGAGACTCGTGAGCTGGAATACGCAGTTTTGGAGAACTTTCATTCCGTCATCTTGGGTCCGCCATCTTGGATTTCGGAAAATTGAAGTTCCGACCTCATATTCGTGATCAGCGACCCCGAAAACCCCCGAGTAGAGAATTTTAGGCTGAAATATCTAAAAGAAAAATGTAAGTAACAAAGGGTCAT
>JAPYYZ010001972.1:0-20757 GCA_030522705.1 Eretmocerus eremicus | reverse complement strand
CTGACTTTGGAGTAGTGTATCGTGTTTACGAGGAAATTTCCTACGAAATTACGTACAGATCAAAAATCGATCCATGATCGATCAAAACTTCACCCACATTATTCTTGTGTGTCTCCGTGTCCGTGCGCATGTGAGCATGTAAGTAGATATCATTTTTTCCTTCTCTCATAACTTTTTCTCATTCTCTCCTTTTAATTGAAAATTTCAAATCCTACTTCATTTCTATTATCTCTATACATCCTCACATTTCCATTCCTTAATATTCATCACTTTTTGATTTACTCATTTCTAAAGGATCACCATTTTATAGCGAGATAATTCAAAAAGGTTGGCTTTTCTATTTTTTTATTCATTTAGAAATTCTCTGAATCTTTAACAAAAGATCCGAAAGGATTTCTCTTAGCTACAATATACCCCCACTATTGATCTCAATTTTTTAAAAACCATTATCATATCTATTTTTCCTTCTCTGCTTTCATTACCCTCTAATTTATTCAAAAGCTTCTTAATCCTTTGTGACACGGAATCTCCAATATTTTCTTTATTCCCTCTTGAAATTTCGCATACACATTTAGAACCATCTTTCCAAGAGACAGGTCAATATTCTCCTCATAATGAATTTGTAGTCACTCACCTCTCTCACGAAAATTGTTCCTATTTTCCTCCTTTTTGCCTTTGTCATTTAATAACTCGTATTTATTTCATTTTTTTACCCTGAAAGTCTATAACTTCATTCTCCATTAGCATCTCGACAGTTCGATGGTTTTTGGTTGCTTGATTCCAATATCTTTTGGAGTTAGACGTTTTTGTGTCTGAGGCCCCAAGAATTTTGTTTATGCGATATAAAAATTCAAAGGATTAAAAAACGTGTTCCTCCTATATTGGCTTTTCTAATTCACTTAACATGTCAATAGAGTCAAATCTCACGGAAATCGATTGTTTCAGGCATCTCTCAGCTGTGAAAAGTGTTCAGAACTTCAGAAAAACACTTGTGAAACCACTATTTTATTCGCAGAATAGATTCACCAGCGCATGGTCGAGGTTTTATCTTGTAGATTATTCCAATTCGATAGCTACTGCAATTTTCTTCAAAATGGGTACTCGTTGAAACTGACTAATGTGAGAAAACCGGAGATTCGGCTTGTTTGAAAAAAAGAAAAAAGTCGAAGGTATCGAACCCGTGAGCCCCGAAAAAAGGGCGAGTAGGTCTGGGAGAAAAAAAAGATACCAATCGAAATATCTCTACGAGTAAGATAGGAAAACAAGTTGCGAATTTTACTAGGGTAATTATTAGAGCGAAAATATGACAAAAGAGTTGGAAAATCAAAAATTAATCTAAACCAACCAGAATGCTTCCTCTTTGAGATAGGAAAACGGCCAATTGTATATTGTATTCCATTTTACTCAACTGAATATTTTGCGGGGGAAGATTTCAGGATGAAATCACAATTTTGTAAAATGCCAACAAGTATTGAGTTTTATTCGTTCAATAATGTATACAAATGGGTCAGTTCATTCAACGGATTACAAGGTATTGATGATTTGGCAGTGATGGAGGCATAAGTTTACACAGATCATTGGGAACTCACATCCAAAATGTCAGTCATCTCATCAAGTTTCATGATTCCATTTCCCATTATAAAACAGATCACTATAGTTAGTATTTACAATCTATGAGCGACGCGCAGATAAAATGTTCTGACGGGAGAATCGTTGATCGAAGTACTGAGCTTACTTTCACGATAAGGGTAGGATATATTCCTGTAATAAATATTTTCATCGAGAACATACTTAAATCTCATATTTTACAAATAATCTTCAGAGCGATATTATTTCACTCATCGATGACAATATTCTTAGTCTAAACTGTCGAGTGAAACAGAAAAACCACTCAATACATTTTTTTTCAGTCTGTGTAAACTATTTATCTTTGGTTTACAATTTTGTTCCATCAGTGACATCAATGTCATAACAAAATCGATTATGTCTAATAAAAAGGTTCGAAATACAATATCAATACTCCAAATCCACTCAAAGGTCTGCAATTCAGACATTCATTCACGCATTGCCTCTTAATTTTGGAAATTGGCGAAGGAACATCTCCTCTGAAAGATTTTCATTCATTTTGACACACATGGCAGTCCGTCAGTCATGACTCACCAAACATAACTGAATACCAATATTTACAAAAGCCCTTATAGTTTCTCCGATAATGGCATCACAGAAAACCAGAGGCATCAATACATATTCTTATGAAACGGTCTCGGATTATGTTCTTGTACAGGATTTGATGGATCAATCATACGTGTATCGTGAATTCCTGCCTCTCTTGCTCTTTACGTTGCTGATGCCTGGAAATTAAAATATTATCATTCCGAATTGAATGGATAAGAATAAAACATTGAAGAATTTTCATCACCTGGAGAGCATAGTTTCTACAGCCTCAATGGGTAGCCTACCGAGACTGCCACCGTGACGACTTCCGATGGGCTGCCCATGCCAATCGCGAGTATCGCGATCCCGCTCACACTCCGCAGCTACAATCAATTCGCGGCTATCGCTGAAACCACTTGGTGGTAGGAGCGTCATGTCCTCTACAGAACTGCGAGTTGAGCGAACACTTTGTTAATCCTTTAGTATCTGGAGTAGAGGTCTACGTAATTATACAGATCTAATTTATGTGGGACTTATCTCATATCTCATCATTCAAGTTTACGCTCACTTAAAAAAGAAAAGTTAAATCGCTTCATCTAATGCAGACTGGTTTTATTAAAAATCACTCCTGGTCAAATCTATAACTTTTGCATTCAAAAATTTTCAGTTCATCTTGGCTAATTCTGAAGCTTTAAGTCCAGCAGAATATGTTAGAGCACATTCAATGTAGATCACCTTGGACCGACTGATTGTAAGTTCATAAACCAGTGATTATAAAGTGCTTATGTAACATCTCTCTTAGAGTATGAGCAACACAATGATTTCTGATAAGATATGTAATGTACTATTAACTAATAAATTAAGAGAGTGCTATTCAAAAGCAAACAAACCTTGGCTACCTTCGACTGGACCGACCGCTAGCTTGACGGTTTCGTCGTCTGCCGAGCGATGGTGAACCCTCGTTATTGGATTCAGTACTGGACTCAATACCCCGCGAGAAAACATCTGTCGAAATTGGATGACTGTCAATCAACCCATTCAAAAAATCATGAGACTGAACAGCGACGATCGCTTACCTCTGCAAGGTTTGACGGGTACTCTATAACTTGGCCCCGAACACTCGCCACATGGACTGCCCGAGGTATCGCTGCCCGATCCCTGGCGATTGTTACGCATTTTACTCTCCGCCTCGGCTATGCTCGGGAAGTACCGCTGCTTGTGCCACCTAGGCGTTTTCGATCTGAATTTAGTTACAGTTTATTCTTTCGTTTAGGGGAAATCTATTTGGCAACATGCGGACTGAATGCGAGCTTATCACCTTTCAAAATCGACGCTCGTCCGCTCGTAGTCTATGTGATTGATGTCTTCGTTCTCCAAGTGTCCAAATGTCTTGAATTGCATCGTGTAGTCTAGAGTCGCCGTAGTTACGGATCGATTGTCTCTGCCCGGCACGCTGAATGTCGCATATGGGCTGATCTCGTACATTTCTGGAAGGATTCCCCTCTTTGTAAACATTGACCTCCAATGATACGAACTCAAATTTGTTATGTTTTCACGGAGCTCCAGGTCTCAATTACGTCTGGTATTTTTTGACCTGGATCTTTTTCTCGTGATCTCCTATGATTCGATCTCTTGGAAGGAGTCTCAGGGCTATCACATAATTTTCCACCAGGTTCTTTAGCAAGGAACATATTGGTATGGAGTAACAAGTGTTAGCTAAGGAAACATGCACAAATTACGTCAAGCGAGAATATCTAATCGTTCAATTGCCAGCCATTCCTAGCTCGCAAAAAATTTCTTCGAAAAGCTGTACTATGATGAAGAGTCCCCCCTCCCCCCGCCCCAATCAAAGACCTGACGTAGTTTATGAACGGTCCCGGAGAACAGGCTTTAGTCATTTAATCGTCAAACCATGAGATTGAACGTATTCCACAACTTCGACTCATTTTTCAACGTACAAATGCTCTTGGCTTTTGAGATAGAGTTCTTTTGAGATGATTCACGCGGTAAGAGAGAAACAGATTGTTGAACGTGAGAGAGACGGACGCCAAAAAGTATTTTAGTAATTGAATATCTCTTAAATGAAACGACCAACCGTGATCAAACTTGGCATGAATGCTCCTAAGACCGTAAACTTCAGGAATAATTCATCTTTCACATTTTTGCTACGTTTATTTATTGATGTGATGATTGTAAAATAATGAGATATCTCCAAAACCAGGTTTATGATCTTCATCCAATTTCACAGGGATTTTCCTCTCATAATGACCTATTAATATGGATCTTTTCAGATTTTTCTATTGTTCTATTTTTGTGATATTCGAGGCAAAGACTGAAATCTCTATGTTTCTTGTGTAAATCGTCAAAACTTGGAGAATTAATATCTCGGAATATTACAAGTCAACGGATTTAGGTTCAAGACCCTGCTGAAATTTTGATATGTTCTTCAAACCCATATAATCTTCCAGTATGCAAAATTTCAGCGATTTCTATCGTTAGGAAAAATAACGCCTAAACGACCAAGAAAGTTTTCTTACCTGAACCATGATCTACAGGAGGCTTGTGATTGTCTTGTTTGACCGGAGAACTCGTGTAAACTTGATGATTTCGCCTGTTGTCTCGCTCCGCAGTCTTTAGTTGGACTGTTGACATGCAGCTTGACAGATGGTGATGCGAGTTGAGCATTTGGTTTTGTGAGCTCATACTAAGACCAGATTGTTGCTGCCCAGACAGAATATCGCCCAGATAGTTACTCCTGGAAATATACAGATTCTCTATGATGAACGAACTTTTTATGACTTCCGTACTACAAACATTGATCCGATTTTCATCATACTATTAGTCTCTACCATGGTATTTTACATGGAGTGATTTTTGATGAGAATACTGATAAATGTATGTTGCATGCGTTCTCAACATTTGATAAAAGCACCAACCTGCCATTACGTTTCAACATTACATAGCCAACAACAACGGCTGATATGATGAGTGCAATGGCGCAGATGAGGGGCACCAGGACGTAGAATATTTTGTAAGTTGAGGAGGCACCCATTGAGTCATCGTCTAGTTCGAGATCGTTGAGTGGGCCGATGTTGACACCACTGATAGTCGTTGTGGCAAAATCCAACAGAGCCTGGGTTGACCCAGCATCGTTATGTGCCGTTAGCCTCAGGCTATACCAAGTGGCAGGTTTCAAATCGCGAATAATTAGATTATCTGTCGCTTGACTTGTCACAAAACTCCACTCATCCGAACCAGTCTTCTTGCGGTACTCGACTGTGTAGTATTCGATCGGACAGTCTCCGTTCGGCCAGCTGGTCAGCAGTAGACGGACTGCCGTTGCATTTGCAACTATGATGTCTCTCTCTTTTGGAACTAAGGGTGCTGGAAATAAGAGCATCAACTTTTAGATTTAAAAGGCCTTGCTCTTACAATCACAGTTTCGTACGCTGTATTTCTATTACTCGAGGGCTTTGATTCTGCTTCCTAATCATATTCATTTCTGTTGCTTTCTAAGAGGGATATCATGTACAAAATCTTACTCGACATGAGCTAATTTTCAGGTATTACGTTCAATTTTTCTCATCTTCTTTGCAAGAAAATGCATAAAACTGCATGAATCGAAAAGTACGAAAGAATCTATTTCTTTGTAAAAAGAACACTAAATGGAAGAATTATGTGAGTACATCGCTAATGGTATTACTGTGAAATCCTACGATGACATTCTCGCTATCTCAGCAAATGCGTTAACGGACAGTCGCATGCACCGCACAATTAATTACCTGTGCCCTTTGTGGTTGCGCTTATCAAAGGACTTGGATCCCCAGTGCCTACTCGATTCTGGGCTGTCAAGTGCGCGACGTACGATGACCCGCATTTCAAGCCTGTGAGAGTGAACTCTGTGTGCTCGGGGGATAATGCTATCTCCTCCCAGCCACCCTTATCTTTCTTGTAACTCAACACGTAACCTGCATAATAGAAATTATCTCTGTTACAATAGCTTGGAATACACCGCCAAAAAGATTTAGAATAGGGTTATGATGGAAGGGGTAGAGGGTTCGAATATATACGATACTCTCACCTTGAATATTGGCGCCACCGGTATCTGGCTGATTCCAATAGAGCTTTATGCTATCCGTAGTAGTGTATTGTAATTGTAAAGTAGGTGCTCGGGGCGGCATAACAACAATTAGAGTATAAGTAATCGAATCATCTCCGTACGTATTACTAGCTGAGCAGGTGTAATTGCCAGCAACTGCCTGCTCTAACGCTGAAATTAAGTAATTAGAGTGAGAGGAATAACTCTTTAGATTGAGTTATGATCAAAGGAGTCATCTTCTGTCTCAGTGTACTTACCATGAATCTTTAGATGACCATCTGAGGTAATCTCGTGATGTTTACTTTTTGTCACTTGACTGTTTTTGTACGTCCACAGTGGCCTGGGAGTTGGACTACCAACGACAATACAAGAAAGCGTGACCGATGACTTTACAGGTTTTTTGAGAACTTGTGAGAAGGAGGCAACTCTTGCTGGAGCTACAAATTTGATCATTGTTGAGTTTTTGGGATTGCGTTCGGTCTGAATTTGAAGTAATATCCCACTCATTACCTGCGTTTCCTTTCGAGTCAGTTTTTTGGGAAACTACGGTCGTAGCTTCTCCTTCTCCTGGCGTAGTTGACGCTGTTACCCAGAACTCATAGAGTTGCCTGGAAGAATTTATTTGGATTTATAGATCAATTGATCATATTTCTCCGAATTGTCATCTGACGAGGCATATTTAAGATCATTGATATTATACTCGGTCTATCAATGAAGATCAATGAGATAAGTTGATATGACGAAAACGAATAAAAGCTTGAATTCATGCAAGCGAGTATAGAAAATGTAGTTCACCTCTCATTGAACTCTTTGAGTTCTTTCGTCAGCGTGTCAGATGATGAAGTGGGAGGTTCATGTATGGTATACGTATTGTGTCTGCTCGAGCCTGCTTCTCTGAAGTAGACTGTATATTTTGAAACTCGACCATTTGGTTGTAAGGGTGGTAACCAAGAGACCAAAATGGCATCCGATGATAAAGCCAACGCTTTGATACCAGCTGGTGGTCCAGGAACTGAAAAGGGAACCGAGCATCTAAAATGTTTATACTGAAATTTGTTTTCTGATGAAGAGTGAAAGAAAGCACAAGATAATGTCTTCAGAATTGTCTCCATCCCAGAGTTGTTCAATTTCATCAATCTCCCCTTATTTTTTACTATACTTGGTATGACTTACCATCTTCCTCAGTTGCGCAATAAATAGGGTTACTAAGAACACCATCTCCGGCACCAGTGTAAGCCAATACGCGGATGGAGTAATTTGTGTACTTGTACAGCGTGTGCAGATATGTGTCATCACTGGTTGTCTTTTTTATTTCTCCCGTCGTTGAAATTTCCACTGAAAGTAATGGTTCAA
The DNA here is from genome assembly GCA_030522705.1 of Eretmocerus eremicus. NCBI lineage: Eukaryota > Metazoa > Arthropoda > Insecta > Hymenoptera > Aphelinidae > Eretmocerus > Eretmocerus eremicus. The sequence goes on along the minus strand of JAPYYZ010001972.1, from coordinate 13,151 downwards.
GATCTTTGAGTAAGAATGTTGTCTCGTGAGTTGGAAGAGTGCAATCAGAAACTCACTGTTGTCAGTTGGCACGGGTCGATAAAAAACCTTATATCCTTGAATGATTCCACCGTGTTGGTGAGCAGGAGGCACTTCCCAGTGCACCCTTATGCTTTGTGATGTGAGCGAGACACAAGTTACTTTTGCTGGAGGTGCACTTGGAACTGATAAAGGAAAGGTAAGTAATTGATCAATCATGAAAACACAATATGATTCAACGCTACACTAAAACTCAACACAACTCACCTCCTTCTTGTGTAGTGCCAGTGATGGAGAGACTCGCTGGTCCACTCGCAATGCTATTGAAAGCTCTTATCGTGATATCATACTTTGTAAAATTTCTCAAACCAGTCAATTGTACTTTATTTGTTGCCCAACCATTGACGTTCAGACTTTTGCTCTGATTGACACCTGATGTGGAAGACGAGTGTTCGGACCAGGTAACGATGTAGCCCAAGAGGTCACCATTGCATGATTCTTTAGGTGGTGGCTGTTGAAAATTTTTAGTGTCAAATCATTAGAACAGATTCGAAGAAATCATCAGTGTGTATTCAGTCCTATTAGACTTACCTCCCAACTTATTATTAGTTCACCGGGACCCGCGGAGCTTACTCGAATGTTTTGAGGAGGTTCAGTTGGCGCTAAATTGAGAAAGATTGTTTTTCATTGAGTCACATATCTTGGCTGCTCTGATTTGCTACACTAGATTTTATGATCCGTGTTCAAAGGTTAAACTCATATCTGTCGCAGGCAATATGTAAAATACGGCTATTTTTAAACTGCCGGGCAATTTGTTCAATACGCACCCAAACAACATATCGCCTGGATTCTACCTGACATTTTTTAAAAAGCCTAAGCAGTTTACAAAAAGCCGGATTTTACATATTGCCTGCGACTTATCGATAAGGCAGATTGACATTGGGACTCCATCGCCCGATCGATGAGGCCATATTTGAGTCATGACTTCATCGTTTAAATGATCATTCTATGGTGATTATTCCAACATACTAACCTTCCTCTTGAGTTTTAGCTACGACCGGTCCAGTAGGCTCACTGACATCAATGGTATTGATTGCAAAGATGCGAAACTTGTAAGTTACAGCTGGATGCAGCCCGCCAACTAGAGATACCTCTTGGTCCTCACTTGTTGCCTCGAATCGCGTGATCCCTGCGAATAGTATTTCATGAATTGCGAAGAACTTCGTAGGCTTGGATTTTGAGTATGAGGGTGAAGCCCAAATCCCGAATGTTCTGAAATTTCTGTGCCTCTCAACGGCCTTACGAAGAAACGTTAGCTGCGTTATCTTTCAAATTAATTTTAAGAGTCAGCAGTCGGGATGGAAAGAAATAGAATGTTTATCATGGGTCTTTGATGGAAGAAACAAATTTCCGTTGTACAATGCGTGACAGAATAATTAATCAATCCGAAAAACACTTTTCTGACAGCGTACTGAATTATTGAGGCGTTGAAAGTCTGGTGAAGTGAGTTAAACTTTCTATGGGCGATTATGAATGAGTACAAACCGTTTTGTGCAGTACTGGTGCCAGAACTGTAGAAGGAGCCAGGCGCGTGTGAGATATTATGCGTTTTAGTCGGCTCCCACTCGTCTTCCAGTATTCCATGTGACACAGGCTGGTATTGAATGATGTATTCTCGGATCGGGCTGTTACCATCGAAAGCCTTGTTCCACGAGAGTTTGATTGATCTCGATCCAATTTCGATGACTTCCAACGCAGATGGCGGATCTGGCCTCTCTGTAATGTGCATCACAAATGATCATTGTCAAGACTGTATTCATGAATTCGATTGATTAGATCGATACTTGACATAAATTCAAAAATTCAAGTAAGTTACGAAAAGTTACAAACCTTGTACAGCCAAGTAGATGGTGTGTTCGCCTCTACCGTAGTCATTATCAGCGGTACATCTGTAGACTCCGGAGTCTTGGCGGTCGGCCAAGCTGATCGACAGCTGAGATTTGAGCCCGTTGTCCGTTTTAATCTGACTGATGGACAGTCTGTGCAAGCTCGTATCGAGGCGATTGTTGTTATGAGACCACTGTACGTTAATGGGATTGTCACCGATTACCGTGCAGTCCAGCTTGACAGACTCGCTCCGGCGAATCGTTACGTTCTTGCTTTGAAATTCAAATCTTGCCGGCTCTGCAAATACAAATGATGAATAGAGTATGTATTAGAGGAGATCCAAGAGGAGATTTCAAAGGAGAGATAATTGAAGTATTGAGCGGACAATGTGACTGACGAAGGATACTGAATGGGCCAGAATCAACCCGTATGATGTAGTGACTTGATATTGCTTATCTGAGGACTTGTTGATCCTCTTGAGCATAGGGTCTATAAGGACACGTGAATATTTGAACACACTAGTAATTTACAAAATGTTATGTAAGAGTGGAATGAAATCATAATATTTCCGCTTTAGCATCAGAATCCACTGTCAATCGCTGTATTCATAGTTCTCACTCTAATTCCGGCTTTCCAATTGATTTTTTTGATCCCGAATTGAACATAGCGAGGGAGCAAACAACAGTTTGCCTCAGTGTCGAGGATTATTTTTCCACTGATTGTGGAGGGAAGAAAATCGAAAGACTTCGTAAGAATGGCACCTTCCTGAACAGACAATGAAACAAATCGGCTTTGTCAGTACCATCCAAGAGAGAATCGATTAGTGTGACTGAAGTGGATAAAATTGAGTAACAATCCATTGTAAATTCTGTGAGATTTCTCGTAAGATTCTTCAGAGTGATGATTTCAGAAAGGGCGAACAAACCAGTCCCCAGAAACTCAATCGATAACCCATCTAATTTCACATCAACTCGCTCTCCCAGTCGTCGTCCATCAAAACAAACGAAGGATGGGTTTACCAAGAGAGACCCACTCCCACGCTAATGAAACAATAACACAGCCAGGCCAACAACTTCCCGCCCAAGAGTACTTCAAACATTCCGGTAACATTCTAAAGCTCCCCGGGGACAGACTCAATTCCGCCGCGCTCCCTCTTCCAAACAGCGATCCCGAGTATCTCATCAACTCACCATTCACAGATACGTAGACGACCTTGCTGAGCCCGGATCCGATGCTGTTGTTGGCCCGGCAGAGGTAGTGTCCCTCGTGTTGAGGTCCTGACGAGGCCGTCCACAGGGTACCATTGGGCATTATCGTCAGCCTACCGTCGGTGAACTCGCTCAGCAAGCGAAAATCGTTGGATGTGCGAGCGTGACCGCGCAGCCAAGTTATCTGAGGCGGAGGGAAGCCCGTTGCACGGCAGTGGACGTACAGAGGGCTGCCCAAGAGGCTCGACGCGTCCTGAGGCTCGTGCATCCACTGGGGTGGCACTTTTACCTGGAGCTCCGCCGTTTCATTGACCTTGGCTGCCTTGTTCGTGGCTATGCAGGTGTATTTGCCGCTGTGACGCGAAGACACGTCTTTGAAGACCAAATAGCTGTAGAAGTCGTGCTGCTTTTCCTCGATCTGCGATAACCAATGCGGGACACTTTAACGGCGCGAAGGTATCATGTTGAAGTATTAAGCTTATCCTCGGCTATTGCTCTCATCCACGTGGAAAACTTTTCACAAAGGAAAAGATGAGAAAAAATCCGCACAAAGACTCGTTTTTTTATTAGAAACCATCCCATTGTGTGGTGGGATTTTCGCAAGTTTACTTGGGTATCTGTGCGTCGTCTGAACAGACAGGAATTGATTTCCGGTGTTTTGATGGAGACTGGTTTTTTTTGAAATTGCGATTTCAACTAATTGCTCACGCATTGAATGGTGATCCATTGTATCCGAAGGCATGGCTATTTTTTAAAGCTGCTCCTGTCGTGAGAAGCCGTAATCTCGTGCACAAATGAATCTCGTCTGACCAAACACAGACTTAACTACTGTCACTAGCTGAATTTGTTATGGATCCGCCATGTTTCAGATTGAGTTGATTGGTGCTGTGGGGATCAAATCACCATCTTTTCACGATTTAATCACTGGTTTCATTTAGCGCTTCAAAATTAAAGCCTAATTCTCCAAGATGTGACTTGAAACATCCACCGAACACTTGCTTGGTAATGAAAAAAAATCTCGCTACACGTCATTCTCGCTCCACAAGAAGTCCAATCATAACTTAAAGAGTTCCTTCTCCTCGGAGCTCCGATTTCCTTTGATGAAAGATACCAGTTTTTTTCCACGCATCTGCTCAATTTCATTGACCGTTTCGCCTGACCTATTTTCCAAAATCAACGTCCCAGTCTACTTCGCTTGATTTTAAGAGGAACTCGTACCAGTCTCTCGATCGAGTCGCTAGTTTCGCGATAACGTTCAACGAGCTTTCGGGGTTATCGGCCTCGTAAATGAGACGACACGGCGCAAGTCGAGCGCGGCACAGCGAGAGCGAGCAACTCACGTTGAGAGACGACGGAAGAGGCTCCCCATCTTTCAGCCACGAGAAGTGGATGGGGAGATCGCCGGAGGTGATACTGCACGTGATCTGGGCTCGGCTGCCTTTTTGCAGATTCGGAGGGAAACTCAATGGGCCCATGACAGGCGGACCTGTGACATAATGGAAAAACTCAGTTTCCTGCAGGAAATCATCTCATTAGTGCAGAACTGCATTCCACCGATGAATACCGGAAATATTGGTGCAAATTCTACCGATACAAATGTAAATGGACTCACTCTGCACTTCGACATGGATTTCCCTGCTCGCCGTTTGTCCAGATCCAGCATGGACGGTACAGGTGTAGGTGCCCTGGTCGTCGGGACTGACGTCGGTGATGGTTAGATGGCCTTCGGTATCGAGTTTGTGTCGGAGATCGGGGGGTAATGTAGCGCCACCCCGAGACCACTTGACCGAGGTGATGGGATAGCCCGAGTAGGGGCACGATATCTTCACGTCTCGGCCAGCGATGGCACGAACTGGCCCGATGCGCAAACGTATGTACGGCGGACCTGACAAATTAATATCAAAGTAGAAATCCTCATAATTCGTGGGAATCAAACGGAATAAATTCAATTTACGCACACAAATGGCTAGAATCAGTTCCATAAGGAATTCACCGTTGTGCGATTAAATTTAACTTTCCTCTAACACGATTCATATTCACTTCAAGCGTTACATTGTCAAAGCACTGTTAATTACTCAAAGCTTGTATATGCACCTGAATCATCCTGAGATTCAAAAGCATACGAGCTGAATATCTACATTCTAAAGCTCCAATTCTCTTCAGGAATGCCGCACATGCATATATACTCATGCAGCATCCACGCTCATCGCGAACAAAAATGACTTTCTGGGTATATCGCGGCGTTCCGGCAAATATTTCATGGAGAGCGACGGTCGTTCGCTCTCCGCCGGTATGTATCACAAAAGCCTTTGACCAGACAGCGAAACTTTACGAGCTCAATGGTACACGTTTTGCGCATCAACTCACCCCATATATTGAGCCGGGCTTTGTGCTCAACCGAGGCGAGCGTATTCGAGGCAACGCACGCGTACAGTCCGCCGTCCTCCGTCGTCGCCGATGTAATGTTCAAATGACTGATCACGTCCCCCGACTGATCCACGTACTGACCGATGGCGAATCTGTGCGTGAAATACAAGCTCGTACATCTCTAGATGGGGTCTACCTCACTTGGTTCGCTCCGTTAAGCTTTGCATGGAACCTTATCGATAGCGATTACAAGAGCGAGTTCTGATTGCTAAAGTCAGTAGGGGTGGATTCGTCGTCGGGAGGGATATGGAATTCGTGGTTTGATTATGGATTTACGGTAGTCTGCGCTCGAGGAGTTTGAAATTAAACATCGTAAATCGTGACAATACCTGTGACTCGAGGCAATTTCGCTGAGCGGCTCGCCGTCGAGCAGCCACGTGAACGAGGGCGGCGGCGAGCCAGTCGCCGAGCACCTTAAGGACACCGGCGGTCCCGGTCGTAAAGTCTGCTCTATAAATGTATATTGTAATTCCGGCACCGTATCTGCAAGAAATTTCCATCCCTCACTCTGCTGCACTTTCTTGATTTATCGATATAGTATCAAGAGTTTCGGATTACGATCCATTACTTTGTGGGGCTAGAGTAAGATTTGCGATCAAGTGAGTTCCGAACTATTCTGATTTCTGTCTTTCGGAGTCATAATCGAAACTCAGTAAATCAGAAATCGTTTGAAATTCAAATCAATGTATTGATTGTGAGGCATTGCTTAGAAACATTGCTGAGATAGATTATTGTCGATCATTAATTAGTCGATTAGCTAATTTATCCTTGTTAGCTCACTTTATTTCCAGTATGCCTGTGCAAGAATTTTGATAACATTTGAACATTTGATTTTCCGCAATTTTTTTCTCTTGAATGTAGAGAATTTATTTTTGTCAAACAGAGTTCGTTAGGTGAATTTTCGAAATCAAACTGATCATTTAGAGAAGAAAACCTATTGAATATTTTGAGGCAGGTGTACCAAAAAGATGTACGTTTGAGATTTGCATCAATGACTCATTCACTTCACGGATAAGAGTCATTTGTCTGCGCGAAGTCCAGCGAATTAGAGAACAACAGGTGTGCAGATCACAGATTTTGACCAAACTCTGGGAACTTTCTTATTTTTGTGAGAAATGAAAAAAACCTCGAAGGGTTTGATCCAATGGGCCTCCTGTCCGGGGATACAGCCAGAGACATTAGCATCACTCGTAAATCATATGGCCAATTTCAATGTTCAAAGTTGTATCTCCGGACGCGAGAGGCCCATTGGATCAAACCCTGCGAGGCTTTTTTCATTTCTCACAAAAACATAAAGATTCCTAGAATTTGGTTAAAATCTGTGATCTGCGCACCTGGTGCTCTCCTGGCCAGTATGTACACTTTACGGACGCTTAGGAACTGCGTATTTGACGGGCTGTTGGCTTAGTCATTAAGGTCGGTGATTTTGAAACGCACCCACAGTCGATGGGGTAAAATTGTAAGGATAAGAATCAGTACAACAAGAGACCCCCAAAAGTTTAATTAGAATTCAAAAAACATCTTTACTTCCAGGAGGTAGGAGGTTGCTTTCCTCCACGAAGATGTATTATCTAACTAATGGAATTTCAATGATGAGATTATGTTACGCTGGTACATACAATTTCTCACTCTCTTTTTTTCACTTGACTTGTCGATGGGAATTGGATATTCCAATCATCTCTATCCTCCTTTCCGTACTATCACCGTGATCTCGGTCATAGTAATCACCGAGATCAGGTAATTGTTCACTCACCTCCCAACCTGAGCTCGGCCGTGGCCTGGGCGTTCTCCTTGTCGCTCCTGACGAGGCACTGGTACATGCCCTTGTCGCGCCTGCCGACGGCCCCGACCATGAGAACGAGGGGCGCGGGCAGCCTGATCCTCGTGTCCTGGGCCGACAGTACGGGCAGTCCGTCGTGCAACCACTCGACGCTCTCGATCGGGTAGCCCTCCACCGAGCAGTTCATCGTCGCCGTCTGACCCGAGTTCACCACCTTTGCAGAATCCCATCCAAAATCAATGACAATTCAACGAGTATGATCGATCGCGTCATCACTCTTTGACTGCTCTGTTTTATTTGCACCTGCATCCAGCGGTACTGTTCTGGTCGATCGCATCAATCTCGTTCATTCGTCACGAGTCCAGTGAGCGAACGGCCCCTTTTTCGCGCGCGGAATAGAGTTTTTGCGGGTCTCGATGTCAGCGGAAAACTGCCGTGACTCTGCGCAACGAGGAAGCGATGGATGAATATATGGTCGTGATGCTGCCTTTGTGCTCCGGTTTGGAGAGTGATAAACGTGAATTGGAATGAAAAAAGTTTACTTCTGGGTGCAAAATGGGAAACCATGGAAAATTCACTTCTCATGACAACAGTGAGTTTCTCGCGTTGTGATTGAGTATTGAGTTCACCACGTTACACTTTCTTTGTTGGGCTTGGGCAGTTTTCAAAATAGAAGTGAAGTAGATGGAAAGATATTGCAGATTGATTTTTGAGACGTCAGTGTGTTATTTCTCCCTGTTATACGAATAAATGACACTCGCACGCATAGGCGATATCCTGCTCTCCACGAATTCACGAAAGCTTACGAACTGTGGACGGGTAAAAATTTTGAAGGGATTCTAAAAATTATTAGATCTTCTACTAATTACGTCACTGAGCAATACCTCGCAAAAGTCTAGTTCCTTATGAGAAGTATGAAATTTTCTTTGACTTCTTTTTTTGAGTACTTTTTGGCAAATTTTCACTGAAACAATTCGTTCCAATGGATATAGTAAATATATCTTGGTAATTTTCATTCATTTTTCAAGTTGTGATTTTGTTCTCACAATTGCTCACTATCCTCGCGGTTTTTCTCACCTAAGATTTCGACAAAATTATCTGGATTGAGGTATTGAAATTCAAAAAGCCAAGTACAAACTGATCTATGAAAATTCTGTTCTCGTGCATACGATCATGCTATATGCCAAAGATTAATATGAAACACCAAGAGCCTGTCGCCAATGCAAAAATCCTCTCTCCACATTCAATCAAATCATCGAGGCATACGAAAAGCAATACCGCCCCGAGCGGAAACATCATCTCGCTGTGTTGCGAGGAAAAACAAGTGCGCCACGACGACTCGTTTATAAATTGAGAGCGGCTCTGCGATGCGCCCCATAGAAACACGATGCAGCTCCGCCACGTCACACGCGGTCCGGGAAATTCTTCGAAAAAATTTCCATACTGATGACCACGTCCAAAGCAATATCGCCTGCCTCGTGTCCCCGCACCCTCTCTATCCTCCCCAACACCGCACACCGGCTCGCATCCCCGATCCTCGCGCAAACGGGCTACAGGCGCAGCCCACGGGATATATGCAGTCAATCAACGCACGAGAGCGGAGAGAGAGCGCATGTGGGTCGGCGGCCGCATTTACGCGTCGCTGGTGATTTTCTTTGGCGCCACACACAAGCTGGTGCACGCCGAGGGACGCGGGCGTAAAAAGCCCCCCTCGTTGGTGCGAGCGGATCCGATAACGAGTTTTCCATCGCGCAGCTCGTTGCGAGAGCGAATGAGTGACCCGCATGTGTTACGTCACGGGTCATATTTGACACTGCGTTTGACAAAAAAAATGTGAAGGGTTGGATGTACGGACCTGGATTTGAGGCTGGATGCGGGCGTTCAACTTGGACGTGACGGAGAGATGAGTCTCGGCCTGCTGCTCGCCAAACTGATTGCGAGCGCGGCACACGTATCTGCCGGCGTCTTGCACGTCCACCCGACGTATGCGCAGCAGATCTCCCCACAACTGGATCCTGCCGTATGACTCGACCACCACCGAGCGTCCTGCAAGTCGAATAGTCAGGATTAGTCGCGCTCTGCTTCGTAAGCTTATCGGCGATTACACCCATAGCGAACGAGATAAGCAAGCTCGGCATGGCTTTCCTTATTAAGGAACATAATTTGCAGTGTTGGTTTTGTTCAATACCGTCGTAGGTGACTAGTAAGTTTCCATCAGATTTTACGTGCCAAAGACCTTCTGGAAATAGATGTCCTGCCTCATTTCTAAATTCAAATTTCCGAGGTTCTTATGAAAAACTTCAGCACCGGCCCCTGATACTTCGTTCTAATGTCTATTCAGAGCAGGATTTGCAGTCAGCATACCGCGTTGGTTAGAAAAGTTGTATGTATCTTTGACCCAAGAGAAAAACGTATAGAACCTGGTTTCCGATAAGCTGCATGAGTTTTTGAAGTGCTTCTGATAGAATTCAACCTCATCTGGGCTGAAGAGAGGGCCGAAATCACATTTTAAAATATCTTGTCTGACCAAAACTACGTCTTAATACTAAACCAGAATCGATGGAACGATGTCAAATAACATGAACGAAGTGCCACTCAACGGGTTCTCGAAGGTGCATGAAAGACTCTGGTATTTTTGACACTCCAAGTGTTAGGAGGATTTTCCATTTTTTCTTTCGAGAATTCATGAATTTCTGTACTGTCTATGAGCCAAACAGGAGCTAATCGGAAGTAGCTCAAAATTTCATCCTCTTCATCAGGGGTCAGGATTCATACCGAGGAGGTTCATACGTTTCTATCTCAGGTAAAAAATACATGGATCGTGGGCACCCTTCTTCTAGTGTATCTAGGGTATTCGAAAGATAGTCTTCCTATTATCCCTGAGAAGGTTGGAAAACATAGAAGATCCTGGAACATATGTATCTTCAATTATTTTGGCAAAAAAGTCAAATGTGGCATGAGATTTGATCTTGGAAGCCAATCTTATGAAGAATGAAGATTGAAGCAAATTCTGGCTACAGATTGTGGAGAAGTGGCGAATTGCACGCCGATTCGTTCTTTTAATTTTGATTGAAATTGACGTCATGATTCATAATTATTCCTTATTTCATCGCAAAAAAATCGGAAAAATTAAATCAGAAAAATCTCGAATAAAGGCCCTGCGCAGAGTTCTCGAGAAGTTAAACTTGGAATTTTACACGCTTAGAGAGATAAGAGCCGTCTTTGAGTTTTCTCTCGAGCGGGCAGTCGTTGGTGCTGGTGATTCCAAGCAAAGGGGGTATTAAATTGTAAGATCGGACGGAAAGCGGAGCAATCCACGCGTGGATGAATTATACGGCCGAGACTCTGCGGCTCTAGGGCTCTGAATCAGCTGCCCGTGCCCCGAGAGTAATCGAAAAGCGGCGAATTGGAAAATGCGTCTGCCGCCCGATAAGAAGATACTCTCCTCGATGAGAACGTCTACTTCTGTTCGGCAACGCTTCGACGCACGACTCGTTACTCTCCCGCGGCGGTTATACTCCTGAAAAGCGGCTGCGATCAGCGAGATGAAATATCTCGGCAATCAACGAAAAGGAGCGAAAGATCCTTTCTTCGACTGCTCTCTGAGGATAGTATCCACCCATAAATCAACCGGAGAGACTTGTAATTGCGAAAGAATTATGGCATCCGGCAGAGTAATCTAAATCCTTTTGTAGTAGTGAGGAAAGGCGCGATCCGCTCGATCTCTAGGTATTGACGCCATTAGTTATCTGCTGATTGAGACGGTTGTGCGCGAGGTTGTAAGGTGATTGAATTTTCAGTTTAGGTATATCAATGACGATGATCGCTTGGATCTTTTATGAATTTAAGTAGATCAGTATATTGCTCACTCGATGAGGAAGTAGGGAGTTCTGACTAAAAATGGCTGATATTTTAAATATGACGAGGGAAAGTCAGTTATTTCAGTGTAGGTCGCATCTGTATGGTGGTCCTGAACCAATTCTAAATGTGACCAAGAATACTCTCAAAATCTTCATGGGATTGTAATGTATGCATCAAAATAAGTTATCTTGAGATTTTTGCTGAATAATCTCGGGCGGTTCTCGAGAGATACTATTTTGGAACGCTTAAGATCTGCAGATATTGGAAAATAAGAGTACATTATCATTTGTTAGGGATTTACCATTCAACATTCAACATTGAGTATGCGTATGTGGATGTGAGTGAGGAGAGGGCGCTAGCGTACGGCGAGTGCACGTGTGTGCGACGTGTGTGAGAGTTTTCGCGTGGTTCGTCGTTTCGACGGTGGACAGATTGGTTGGAGCAGTCGAGCGAGTCGGAGCTTGTGCTTGTAGAAGGCTCCGCCTCGAGATCGCATACTGACATTGTCCGGGTCTCGAGCGACGTATTTTTGGAGTTACCGCGACGGGAAGTATTCGCGCGTCTTTGTCCCTTTTGGCGATATTGTTTTTTTATACTTCTTTTTTCAATAAACTCGTTAGTTGTTCAACTGTGTGTTGGAGGATCGGAAATCCTGACAAACCCCCAACACACTCTTATTCTGATCAAAATATCATTTTCTCTCCTATACTCTTCAAGAAACTGTTCCTTCGCTGAAGATTCACAGGGACCTCGGTCAAACCTCTTGAAATCCATGATTTTTTCCTCCTATATCGAAAAACCTCTAGGCTTGATCGAATGAACGGGCAACCATTTTCGAGCTCGATGAGACATCAATTCGAAATTGCCAAAAATGAGCATTGGGTCTGCATTTCATTGAGCCCATCAATTTCTTAGATACAAGATTTGATTAATAAATTTTTTCGAGCGGTTCCGGCAACGCAAACCCATCAGGTACAAACATATGGGTCACATCTACGTCGAGGAGCTCAAATAGAGCAATATTTGGTATCAACGCGTACTGTGTGCCCTTGAGGCCTTGCGTTAACGAAATTTTACCCTCGATATGAGAAAGTAGAAGGGGCTCATGAACAAGCTCGTCATACTCACCGTTGACGTCGCGATACCAGGTGAACTGCGGCGGGGGATTGCCCTGTGCCCAGCACGTGAGATGCACATCGGAGTCCCGCTCGGCGGAAATTGCAATTTGCGAGCGCTGCATCAGCTTCGGCGGCTGAGAGCTGCTCGGCTCTGTTTGAAACACAACGCGACAGAAATTGAGACGGGCTCGCGTTGCTGAGCGTGTGCAAAAGCTATCTCGCTATAGCCCCGGCGTCAGAGCTGACGGACGAGCGCGAGGAAAATGACGGGCGTTCCGTGCTATATAATATACACGTGTGTACACTCTCGAGCCGTGTCGACGGGTCTTCAACGCTGTTTTTTTCCTCTCTGACTTATGCGCGACGGAATGAATTTGACATTTTTAACTCCTCTCCAATCTCGTTCTACGAGCCGTAGAGTGAAATTCTGAGAGTTCTGCGCGATGTACGCGGGGAGAGCGGATAATTGCGAGCTTTTGAAGTGCGTGATGTTGAATTTTAATAGCCTTCATTATGGCGAGCGAGAGCCAGACGAGAGGAAAAGAGGTTGATGACAATGATGGTCGAACGTTCGACGCGAGGGTACACTCTATTTCGACCACGATGTCATTAGATTAAAATTGGCATGCAATCTCCTGTATAACATGCCATTCTACAGGGAACCACGGTATATGAAACACGAAATTCCAAAATCGTAGATGACTTGTTCAAGATCGAAGTAGACTAGGTGCATTCAGACATTTACGAGTTCTGGTTTTCTGTGATGATCAGCGAATCTATGACATCTACGAATAATCTCCTAGGAAACACCCCGAAGATGATCGAAAAATTCTTCTGTGGACTCTACCTTCT